>JANHFX010010354.1:0-48473 GCA_027560015.1 Chloroceryle amazona | reverse complement strand
GGATCTGGGGCTGTTCAGCCTGAGAAAAGAAGGCTGAGGGGAGACCTTATTGCTCTGTATAACTGCCTGAAGGGAAGCTGTAGTGAGGAGGGAGTTGGTCTGTTTTCCCTAGGGACAATCGATAGAACAAGAGGAAATGGCCTGAAGTTGAACCAGGGGAGGTCCAGGATGAATATTAGGAAGAATTTCTTTGCTGAAAGGGTTGTCAGGCATTGGAAAAGCCTACCCAGGGAGGTGGAGTCACCATCTTTGGAGGTGTTTAAGAGCCAGGCAGATGTTGTGCTGAGGGACATGGCTTAGTGGTTTTGATAGGGCTAGGAATAAGGTTGGACTTGATGATCTTGAAGGTCTCTTCCAGTAGAAACTATTATATAATTCTATGACATGTTAAACTCATCTGAAAAAAGCCAAGAACAACAAAAATCTCAAGCCCTGTAACCTTCCTAGTGTTTGATGACGACCTGTGTTTACCTTGAATCTCATTAGAACAAAGTGCTGTGTTAGTGGGAGATAAGCCCAGATCCTCATGTGCCTTGTAGGTATTATTTTGCTGAAGAACCCTACTGTCATTTATAGAAAGCCTCAGAAGAACTTCAGAACTACAGGAAAGTAGCAGAGCAAGTCCTTTAACTTGGGAGGAATCTACATGTATGTGGGCAGGCCAGCTGCCCTCAGGAATTAGTTGTTGACAAGAAAGCTGAGGTAAATCTGCTTCCTGATCATTCTGTCACAGATCACTCTACATTATACAAGCTGTTGTTCCACCTCCATCAGCAAGTCCTTTTCAAAAGCCCTTCATCTGCTTTTCTCAGCATTATTCACAGAACTGAATTTCCATAATTTCACCTGCAAATTAAGCCTGGGTTTGCCTTGTGTGGGCATTCTTTAACATTAACATCACTATCATCAGCCAGTGACATTAACTCTGATGGTGGGATGCTCTGAGACAGCCATGTCACTCTGCTTTGATTTTTCATAACACTGGGGCAAACCTCTAAGATTTCAGAATACTGCAAGTTTTTATTTTTCTTCTCTGTCTTTTCTCATATCTGCAAGACCCTTGCAATTCTGACACTTTTCTTAGAGTAAAAAACATCTAAGCCTCCAGTCCTCCAGTACATATAGCACCAGCAACGATAAAGTCAGATTTCACTGGTCTTGTGCTGTGAAGAACCATTTTTTTTTTTTTTCAATAAAGGCTTTAGTATTGTAATAAATAACCCACCTAGCTATTAGACTAGGATTATATATTCAGTTTTAAACTTTGCCATAGCCTGCTTAAACATCACCTGTATTTTTGTAAATCCCCATAGATTTACACAAAACCATGTGTAGTACAAGCAGCTACTCCTTCCATTAATGATAAAGGCTAGAAATATGGTGCTCTAGGCAAGCTGTCCAAAGAACCCTAATTGCTTTTTTGCCAGATGTCATTCTCAGAAGTAACTCTGACAGTCCCATTTCTGCCCCTTTCTTCCTTCATCCCCATCAAACTGACATTCTTTATAATCTAGCTATGATTAGCTAGAAACAGCTAATTTCCAGAGCTATGCCTTTGACAAATGTTCAGGAGAGGATGTTTATAATTATCCAGTTTCTCCTAGGTTCATATGCAATTTGCAGCCATCGAAGTGCTCTCTATGCTTGTTGAGAAAGAGGTACAGGACTGCTGGTCAGACTTGTTCAAGGAAAGGATATCAGCCTCAGCCAACTTAACCTCCTGTAAATAAAGAACTTTTACTTACTCGTTTTCTGTCCAGACTACTAATGTACACTTAGAGTGTATTCAGTTTTTCTTAGGAGTGAAATAAATAAGCCGCCACTTGGTTAAAACCATACTGCTTTAGGACACTTCATCAATGTCCTCCTAAGTCATAAATAAAACTGTTTTGAGTTTGTGATTTCTGGACAAAATGTTCTGTTCTTTCAGCCTAATTTTCATAAAACCACATCAAAAAGCATGATGAATTCTTCCGAGGATCACAAGATGCCTCAATACGAAAAACGCCTTACATGTACATCTCCAATACTTGAAATATCTCCAAAAACATTAACTTTAAAGAACACATTTAATGAATATAATTACTGCTTAAATAACTATAATAACCAAAGTATGAAACATTTATCTGATTATAAGATTTCACTGAAGCCAATAAAGCTTGTCTTTTTTCTTTTCACAATGTGTCACTACATTTTTCTTCAGTTTTTAATCCAGATGCAATCTGGCATGACAAAAACTGCTGGCTTCCCAGACACAGTCTGATAAGCCAAATTCCGTGCTGATTCAAACCCTGCTTCAGCAGAAGCATGTGGGTTTCAAAGACAGCATACAACAGTTGTCATTGTTGAGAAACTTCTGAAGAGAAATGAGTCACCACAGCCAAAATAGAATTGCAGATTACTAGAACTTCTTTTATGGAACAAGGATCTCACCCATTTCCATCTTTGTATTCAACTCCTACACATGCTTTTCTATGTGTTTTCTTTCTGATATTACATGAATTCATAGTGGTCAGCTCCTGCCTTTTTTGCTGCTATATCAAAGAATTTAATTTCTGTGCACAGAGCACATATCACTGGAAAAATAAAATAAAATGAAAAAAAACCACAATAAAACCAATCCCAAAATCACATCAAGTTTTTCTTCTCTATAATCCTAAGTGAAATCAACGCTTTCTTATGCTGCCTTACTTCCATTCTTGATAATGAAAGGTGTGGACTTTTTTGTGGTTGCCTTTTTTTTTTTTAAACATTTTTCTATTTTTGTTGCCATAGCCTGGTCTGAAGCTCTTTGCTCTATTACAAATGCAACAGAACAAAAAAACAGATTAAGAGTCATACTCTGGTTCTCTCTATTTCAGCTATGAAACTGAGATGCATTGCCACTGACGCCAACGGAATTACACAGATTCAGATATACAAGAATAAAAGACAGAATAATCTAAATATAAATTTGAATCAAAAGTCAGGCTTACCTTCACATAAAAGCTTCTGATAATATTGCAATTGGCAAACCACATTTAGCTAAATATGTATGGGTACAGATAAATATGTATATAGGCTATGCTTGTAGCTGCAAAAATGTGAATAGCGATGAAACCTGTTTAACTCTTCAAGAAGAGAAAGCAAAAGGGGAAATCAAATTATAATCTGGAACACTTCCACAAAAATATTCTTTTGGATCATAAAATACTCTTTTATAGACACACATATATGCAGGCAGACTTACTGAAAAACAGCTAATATTGCTTCTGTCAGCACCTGATGCAGCAGCAGCATGTACCTATTTGTCAAGGAAGATGATTTTCCCCAGTAAGTTAATGTCCTCAATTATAGTTTATCATAAAACACTGTTGTTAATATTCACTCTGAGCAGAAGAATAGCTCTGATTATGTCTTCATCCATTTGATTTTTCTCTATACACATGGTCCATATTGGCTTACTGTGTTTGCTGCTGATTAACAGAGAACAAGCCTTGGGTATAGCAGTTTATATTAAGCATATGTTTTATAGCAACTAAACAAATTTGAGGTAATAAAAAAGAGAGGTCACAACTATGGTATTTCCAGTATCTGTAACAGAAGATTGCAACAATGCAAACTCAATTCCCTTCAAATTATCAGATCTGGAGTCATGTCACTGAAGTTAATCCTTAAAACACCAGGGCAAAAAAACAAGGATAAGGTTTAAAGGACCGTGTGGATGGGGAGAGGGATGGAACAAAAAAAGAAAGATGATAATCCTCAGAATTCTGGAATTATAATTCAACATCTGCTCAGATGAAGCAGATGATCACAGAGCAGCTGATGTAGTTAGCACACAACCCTAGGAATAACCCCTTTTTTAATCCTACCCTTCGTCCATTGCCTTGAGAAGCAACATGTTCTAGTGACTTTGAGAAGAAGGAATCACTAATCTGTCCTTTCCCCAGTGGTCTGTGGGTGCCCATGGCAGAGGCATCACTCTTACTAACCTCCTCAGTAGGAGACTCGGTAGCAGAAGGCATAAAATATGTCATGGGGGATCTTTATACCAGCCTGAGAAGACAACAGCAGTAAAAGCTTGAACTTTTCCTTCCTTCCTGTCTTGTCTGACTGCTGCTACGTATAAATGTACATGCTGGAAATGGAGAAGTGGGAGAAAACTTGTTCAAAAGGATACAGAGGGGAGACAGTTTACAGAAAGCTGGAGAGTTATAGTCTGATTACATTCTGAGCCTTTAAGACTATGTCTAAGCACCACCATGCAATTAGAAAGAAGAGCAGTCCCCCTCCCAAAAGGCAATTCCTCTAAATTTAGAGGCTCATTGTCGTAGCTGGGCACAGTCCAGCTGGACATTAGACCTCTATCTCCACCCTCATCATCATGTAGGCTATTTCATTTAAACATGCTGAGGCTTTTAAGTAGCACCCTTTGTGCCTAAATTTTCAGAGCAGTTTGAAATGCATTATTTTCAATTCATGTACAAGAAAGGCAGGAATAAAAAATTAAGTGATCTGTCCAAGGCTGCTTCTCAAACTGCACCTGCTCTCAGTGCAAACCAGTCAAGGCTGGGCACATCTATGTGCAACAGAAAGTCAGGCACTGTTACCCAAGCTAGCCTTGAACATGCCATCAGCAACAACGGCAGCAATATAAAGTTATCAGCACAATGCTCAAGTCTATGGTAAGAAACAGAGAATAGCAGTCCCCGAGCACAACTCCAATATAACCATGCTGTGAAAATAGGCAAGCAACGTTAGCTGTGGGCATGGAGGCCACATAAACCTACCTGTTCTTAGACATAGCATTAATACACCCATAGGTGGAGCTCAAGAATACTTCCATAGTTCCTGCGTGTTGTGCAATGAATATTGTCACATGCACTCACCCTAACTTCCTCTCTGTAAGCTTCACAAGCCTTACATCAAAAGCTAACACAGAAGTTTTTAATAGAAATTACTATACAGGGTCAAAGCCACATAAGTGGATATTTCGAATAATGCATACCTGACTGAAAAGATGGACTGTTTAAGTTACAAAACACTCAGTAATTTTAATTACCCATCCTGTTAATCTATTCGCAGAAGCAACCATATCTCCCAGGAGTTCCTGTCTTCCCTTGCCCCTGCCTAGATTCAGGCACTTCCCTATAAGCCACAGGGAAACAGATTACAAGGATTCCCCCCCCAAGACCTAACATACCAAAGACTACCAATTAACCCTCCATTTCTATTTATCCTGATTTTACAGCAGCAAAACTAAGATCTTTAGGGGCTTTATACCACAAACAGAACCAGATAATCACCTCTTTTTGCATTTGATTGATTCCCTGGTACCAGATAAGAGGAGCGCCATTAGAAACATTAGCTTCCTTATATGACTTGCTGTTGTTAATTGCTGATATTCAATATTTCAGGTTTTTCAAATGTTATTTTATTGTTTACACATACAAGAAAAAAAATGTGATGAGTTAGGAGGCAGCCTAAGAGTTCACAGATAGTCTGTTCAATATTTCAAATGACAATTATTAAAATAAATTTATTTGTCTTAGTAACAGGACAGTACCTCTCAAATTCTGCTCCAAGTTATACCCACTGTCATCTCTCAAGAATGGAGACAAACACTGCTCTAAGTTACTCCTCTACAATGCTATCTGAACACAAGTGGGAACAAAATTTCATGAATGTGCCAAAAATGCAATTTCACAAGGTACGTAAGCCAGTATCATATATTTCCAAAGGCAGGATCAGCCAGCTGTAGCCTAAAGGAATGATGCACATTGTCAGTTTTGCACTTCACAAGGCAAATGGGGTCATGTGAGAAAACTTAGTATTTGTGAAACCCCTATTAGCCTAGTAACGCCACTTGAGATTCAAAGCAAATATGCAACTGGCCCAGTCCTGATTCCGTTTAAAACCAGAGTTAATCTATATGATATTCACTGATGGATATAAAGGGTTTCCGGATTTACACCAGCACAAATAACGCTAGGTTATGTGTCTTGTTGAGGATCTCGAAGAGCAGCTAGTTGCATTACATGTTTTTATTATAACGGAGTGCCTGAAATGATTCATTAAGATAGTATCCACTAGGGATTAGCAGACACGTGCATGATCACACTTGACGGTGTATATGTTCAGGGGTGTTATTCTAGTAGTACTTGAGAAAATTAGGAACTAGGAAAAAAAAAGCAAAACCTTGAGGCTTATGCAAGTAAAATAGAAACAGTGATGTCCAGGGAAATCAGAACAGCAAGTGCAAAAGAAGCCAGGAGAGAGCAGCAACAAGAGTAATGAGTTTCTGTTTTTTACATTCTTACAAAAAAGTTTCTAAGTATTTCACAGAAGCTGCAGCACCATTTCTGGCAAAAAAAGATGGAAGGAAGGCCAAAGTGGGCATAACCATAGAACCAGCTGCAGAACGAATGTCTCGGCAGCCAAAGAACAACGATGGTAGCCGGAAAGTAAAAAGACAAAAGTTTTGCAAGTTCCACAAAAGAGTCCCAAAAATAAAAACAAAACAGTGACATTCAAAACTGAAATTGCAGAATGACCCTCAGAGTGTCATCCCTTATACTGTCCTTCCACAATTTAGCATTTGACCTTGTTACTGATGGATTTTTTTTCAGGATTTTTATGCACACAGTTCAAATTAATTTAAAAGTTAAAGGCTCAAATAAACATATACGGTGCTCCTCTAAAACATGTGAGGGACAGATTGTAGAAGATTTCCTTCTTCTACACATACATCCTTTACAAGAGAGAGACATTTCATGGCAGAGCTCTCTATTTTAATCTCTCTATTTTACATAAGTTGCCCTAATACCCAAAAATTCAGAACTGAGCTTAGAAAAAGTTATCAAATGTACATCACCTCATATCAATGTTTGAGTATATTACAGAATACAAATCACACCAGTTTAGCAACAGGTGTAAGACTCGTATGTAAAAAATACTAAAATTATGGGGAATAATGTGATCTCTGTTGTCCCCTGTCACTTAAGTGGCAAGAACTCATGCAGTTCTGGTAATCTTTATGACCTAATAAAATAAGCCTATTTTCTAGTTTGTGCATGTCAGCACCAGCATAGGATAACCAAGTGCTACAAAGGCTAAGGAGAGGGCTTAGACTATCATTATGAGCAATGAAAGTCTCCACGGCCTTCCTTCTTGCACCAAGGGAGGATGGGGGAGAACCAATCCAGAACAGGAGTGGGCATCGGCAGGAAATGGACCTGGCACATTAACTGAAAGGCTATCCCCTACATGATGCTAATGGGAGCACTTCCCTGTGCACCCCTTCCTCAAGTCTTGTTTTTCCCACTAAACAAGAGCAGCAGCAGGACTTCCATTAGCACAGGACGGGGTCTTCCTTGGCAGCTTTCTCAAAATGTGAAACATGCTCATTGCTCTGCATTTCTGCCATGCAAAATTAGGTTTTCATGAGTCAAAATTGAGAGACTCAAATCCCTAACCAGTTACCAGTAACTGAATTATCAAAGTATGAATTCACTCAAAATAAGCCACACTTCTCTCACTGGCTGCAAAAATCCTTACTCAGCATTATCTCCACTGTATTCCATTTGCCACTTTGTTTATACAGTTCTTCTCCCCCACCAACTTCATGCACTAAGACTGAGTTGTACAGTCTGTTAAATATACGCTAACTCACCAAACTCAAGATGTTTCATGCAGACACTTCCATTTCAACAATGCTTTCAGTGAAATTTCTTTTCAGGAGCAAGAAAAGCAAGCAAAGACAAATATCATAGGCTAGAATGCTAGAAGCAAGTTCAAGTGCCTGAGTGATACAGAGTGTAAAACTATTACGAACTGGGCAGAGTGAAAACCTGAGGTGGGGTACACCGTATCCTACAAAGCAGCTACTCAACACAGACCAAGCTACTTCTTCCTGAATTGAGACTCACTTTCTATTTGCAAAGGGAAATGCATTGACATTCAGACACCAGATCAATGCAAAAACCTTACAAATGTTTAATTTTCTTTATGGTAATAGAGAGAAACAGAATTTAAAAGCCTTGGGGGATGAGGTAAAATGGCAGCAGCATCCTCCAGTCAGCCAGAGCCTGCCTGTGCATTGTAGGCAATGGCAGATGCTCAGAGATTGGCTCTTCTCATCCTGGTGCTTTGCTTGTCCCATGTTATGCCAAAAGGCACAGATGTGAGAAAACAAAACAAAACAAAACACAACACCAAAATGCCAAATGCTCAGGTTTGGTTCTGTCAGCGAAGCTCTGCTACCATTTCATCAGGCTCAAAAGAAAAGAGCATTCAAAATTAATTTCTGAGTATTCTTCAATAAATGGCTGCAATTAATTGTTCTGGAAATTTGATTATTAGATTTGGGGATAATTTCATTTATGTTAATGAATATATTTTTACATTGTTAAAACTGCTAAAGTTAATTGTAATTGTCCTGCAAAGCATCTTGACAGTGAACCACAATAAATTAAGTTAAATATACCAATTGATCTCCTGTATCAGGTGGCATTGTCTTAACATTTACTGTAAAAATAATTTGAATGACAGGAACAACTGATCAGAAAAACAATGTGGAGCTGAATGGTCCTTGAATAGCAAAATAGCATTTCATCAGCCACTGACACATCACAGCCATCACTTCTATTTCATCCACTGCCTAACAGCAACTGGTTGGACAGACATGCAGAGAAAGAGAAAAAATAAAGAAGGGAAAATTCAAATTATGGTTTCATTCCATCCCCTGCGCCCTCCCTCAGTTCTGCAGCAGTCAGTTGCACTAGGCAACATGTCACATTTTATTTTCTTCAGGGAGCACTGCTGAGCAGAGCTTACACAGAGTTAAGGCCTTTCCTGCTCCTCACCACCACCTCACCAGTGAGTAGTCTGGGGCTGCACAAGAAGCTGGGAGGGGAAGCAGCCAGGAAAGCTGATCCCAACTGACCAAAGGGATATTCCATGCCATATGATGTCATGCTCAGCATATAAAGCTGGGGAAGGAAGCAGGGGGCATATTTGAAGTGAAGGTGTTTGTCTTCCCAAGTAACCATTATGTGCAATGAAGCCCAGCTTTCCTGGAGATGGCTGAACACCTGTCTGATAATGAGAAGTGGTGAATTAATTCCTTGTATTGCTTTGCTTGTGTGCATGGCTTTTTCTTTGCAATTTGAACTGTCTTTATCTCAACCCATGACTTTTCTCACATTTACTCTCCTGATCTCTTCCCTATCCCAATGTGTGTGGGGGGGGGTGACCAGGTTGCTGGGTGGTGCTTAGTTGTCAGCTCAGGTTAAACCATGTCACCAAGAGTAAAAATTTACAGGAAAAGCAAACATGTAACGGAGGAAGAAAGAAAAAAAAAAAAGCCTCATGACAACAGCCATTTGCAGCTACAGATAACATTTGGGAACAAAAAACAAAGGGGTAAATGCTGTAGTATAAAGTACAGATTTTTCCATAACTTACTGTATTTTTTTACACCATTTTGGTTACCAATTATGTCCCGGGAAAGAGTAAAAGCATAGTAAAAAAACAGAGTAAAGAATCACTACCTTTAATTTATAAAGATATTAATAAAACTAATGTTGCCTTGAGATAGTTTCCAATACTACCTTCTCTAGCATCAATTACACACATGTAACAATACCAACATTTTGCTGGAGTATTTGAACCAAACTAGAGAGCTTATCAGCATCACTGGCTGACCAGTTACTAGCAGGGTCTAAAGCAAGACCAGAGAGCCACAGTTTTGTTTGGAGGGGGGGAACAGGATTACCAGTTTAGGTGACAGCCAGCTGTTGGATGAGGTCAGTAAGATTTTGGAACCTGAGATGCTATTTCAAACAGTGGGGTCTGCTTCTGAGTGTCACTATTGAAAAGTCACCCATAAAAGTTTAGGAAGCTGGTTTTCCTCTGCAGGACAAGCAAAGATATGATGATCTCTTTTTGCCTAAATGCACTTTTACAAAGCTTCCTTCTGCTAATTTGTCTTTACTGTGATAAACATGTAAAAAAATTAAATTAAAAAAAAAATTCCCTTTTAATGTGAACAATTTCCTTCTCTTTAAAGCTGGACGGAGAGTAAATTAGAAATATAAAATTAATTTTTAGATTAAGCATATTTCAGTGTAGCACCGATCAAAATGGGAAAAATAGAAAAGGATACCTTTTTACTAGGCTGTAAAAGAAAGGCTTATTCTTATATGAATATGGAGTAGACCAGTACATAAATGGAAGAGAGACATTAAGCCTGCTCATACAGTCTCACAGGACGTCTAAATATATCAAAACTCATGTCCGTCAAGCTGAGCACTTTCCAATCCAATTAATTTTCAAAGGGATGAGGTACATAATTAATTTCAGATCTTTAAGAATTTGGACTCTTAAACAGGTGAAATCCTGTATTTAAGCAGTAATTTTAAAATTGAGATTTTTAATTACAGCAAAAAGACCTGCAAAATATGGTCATGTATAAGGAAAATCTAAAAAGGCAAGTGGAAAGTAAAGGAAGGTTTAGAGTTGATGGCATACGCCTTCGGTTGTCTAGACACATCTTAATGGAATGGAGCTCCATCAGGAAAAGTTCAGACTGTACATTAGGAAAAAGTTCTTCACTGAGAGGGTGGGCTGGTCACTGGAACAGGCTCTTCAGGTCATGTCACCAAGCCTGTCAGAGTTCAAGGAGCATCTGGATGATGTTTTTAAGTCATATGGTTTCATTTTAGGTAGCCCTTTGAGGAGCAGGGAGTTGGACTTGATGATCCTTATGAGTCCCTTCCAACTTGAGATATTCAAGGATTCTATACTTGCTGTAGTCAGTGGAAGTACTTGTGCAGAATTCTCATTATTGCCTTTAATACATGTATGGGGCAAACACAGGGAAATAAATGAAGAAATCATTTTGGTATTCAGAAAATTCAACAAAACAGTAACGTGTTAAGATTCAACAGATTATCTGTATAATCACCAAAAGGATTAAACTCATCACCAAGAAGAAAAAAGAAAGAACCAACCAACAGTACTTACATAAGAGGTAATTCAAGTAGAAATCAGTATCAAATGAGAAGTTAAGGGCTATTCAGAAGTTAACTGCAACCTTCAACTGACCACAAGTTTTAAATCAAATATAAATAATAATAATTATTAAAAAAAAAAATCTACAGATCTCACTAGACAAAAATAATTAAAATAGTCAGACTGACTAAAGTAACAACTAGAAAACCTTTATTTTTCAGATTCTTTGCAGTATAATTTACAATATATCGATCTAATAGATAGGTGACATTTTATTTTAATACTGTAACAAAATGTGTAGATATGCACACACACTTCTAGAAAATGTGCAAAACACAGTAGTTACATCAGCATGTGATGAACTAGTGTAAATAGGTCTGACTACTTATGATAGAAGTATGTCAGAATGGAAGAAAGAGGTTACTGGTAATGCAATTACCAGTTTTATTGTGCTCAATTACACTTATATAATAAGTCAGCAATTAACTGTCAAATGAAAAAAATCCCTAGCACTGAGGCTAGAAAATAAAGAGGGTAAGGGGAAAGGAAATGTTATGTGGCAGTTTTATGAAAAATAAAGCTTCCTGGGATGTGCTTAGCAACACTAAAAAGAAAATAGTATATGAATTTGAGCAAGGATTATGGAACACAGATGAATGGAAGGGGCTTCAACCGCATTAAAAGTGTGACCAGAAGGGCCACCTTCAGTGTTATTTTATTGTACAAGGCAAAGTCCCTGTCCTGCTGCCAACTGATGGATAGACTTCATTCCTTCTGAAGTTAATTATAGTTGTACACATTACAATATCTACTGTTCTACTGATGATTCTCATATCCATTTCCAAAAGCCATTGTTCTCTAATTTACTCTGATAAAAAAAGGTCAGGTTAAAAATAAAAGTGTTAGGCTTGAAACATTGACACAAATGGTCACCTTCTGTTGGTTCATAAATGCAATTCAGGCATTCTCCTTCCTTTTCTCTTAGAGTAAAGTCAGTCTAATGGGTCTCCTGCTTGCATTCAAAAGATACCAATTTTGGTCTAATGCTGTGTTCCGGTAAGGAACTTTCCATATTTGGAGAAATATACCCTGTTACATGTCAAACCAAGCACACCCAAAAAGTATCAATTTGGAAGAGAGCCATGCTCCTAAAAGAGAAGATTGATTTATGCCTCTTCTCTTCATATAAAGATGCCATGCATTTCAGAAGGGTAGAAGCTGCATACCTGGAGTGTTTATGGAAATGTTATGTTTGTTTTTCAGGGGAAGAGAGCAGGCATTTGCCAGAAGCCCTACATAAGCAAATGCTTCTGCTGCTTATTTTTGAGTATGGGAGTATACATAGACTGACTCCACATCGAGAATTCTTGTGCACTTGATGACAAAGGGAACAACGTGACAAATACCTGGCACTGTACACACAGGACACAAATAACTGATGAGCTGAGTTACTGAAGTATAAGCGTATTAACAAAAATGTCTAAAAATAAAAGAATCCTTAACAGACATTAACAAGAAAGTAACATGTGCAGGCTGATGGGTACGATACACTAATCAAAAGCAGTGTCTCAGTGAGACCAAGACCATTAATTAAAGTCTCATCCTTAGGAGAAACAAACTCCTAAGTAAGATCACTGTTTAAAACCTCAAGATAAAGACTTTAGACAATACTCATTTCTGTTAGGACAGCAGCTACAGGTGCCATTTGGGAATCTCCACTTTATTAAGTACAATGCTGTACTGCATGCATATAAGAAAAAACCTCTCTCGGCCATAGACCTTTATGTTACTCTCTGGAGAAGAAAACAAATTAATTTGAGCTCCTGAGAATGAAAATAGCAGTATTATGGGACAGATTTCCTCTTTGTCTGAACAGAGAATAAGACGACAAAAGAATGAGGAACAACCTGGAAGAGGATTTTTTGTTCTTGTTGTTTGTTTGTTTGTTTTTGTTTTGTTTTGTTTCTTTTTGTTGTTGTTGTTTGTGGTTTTTGCTATTTGTTTTGTTTGTTTGTTTGATAGGATTTTTTTAAAGGTGGTGCATTAATGCTGCTGCTTCCGTGGAAAACTTTTTATCCCTGCTCACGTGTCCCTGTTGTCCATTTTCTCCAACTGTACCAAAGAGGGTCACCAAATGCATAATCAATTAATTCTTTGTAGTGTTAAAGACAACAACTGCTCTCTAGGTTTATGCACTGATTTCAGTTTGGATCTGCACAGATTTTCACCTGAAACTGGTGAAGCCCTGAATCTACTCAGGCCTGCATCTACTCCACTCCCATTTGCTGCAGGAATAAACCGAAGCAGCTTTTTTCTCCCAACCCTGCAAGGGAGAAACAGGCCCCTAAAGTTTTCTTAGAGGTTACCTTGAGCCCTTATGAAGTCACAAAATCTACACTTCATTCTGGAAAGTGTAGGCAGCAATGCAGACTAGCAATGCAGACTAGCCATGGTGGGACAACCTGCATACTGCTCAATGGTGGCAACATACAACAACCATGCATACTGCTCAATGGTGGCAACTTCTTTCACTTAACAAGTATAAGACCCAAAATAAGTTAACTGTAGTAGTAACATATTAATCCCTGAATAGTACTGACCAATGCCTCCTAGCACTCCTAACCAGTTGAGCAAGAGGTCACTGACATACACAGTCTGTGCCCCTCTTCTGTGAAAGACTACCTTATTCACAGCAGAGGTATCTGAGCAGGACAGCTACACATCGTCACATTATGCTTATTTACACTGAAAGTAGCAGGAGTTTTTTCTAGACCACTGGGTGATACATTGCAGCACCAGCACCTAGAACTGGATCTAAGTCCCACTGAACTCACTCTCTCAAATAAAGCTGGCATCAGACCACCTCCAGAAAAAAAGGCACTGTGGGCAGCCAAGACTGTGACTACTATGGCTTCTCCAGCTATATCGGTTGTTAAATACAAGGCATCAGTTCATAACGGGATGAACTACTCGAGCCTCTAATGCTGTGTTTAGTAACAAAGTCCCTCCAAGAATATCCAATTAAGACAGATGATCCCCGATGAACATTAATGGGGAAATAAGTGTCTGGCACCTTCCACTTTATCTAAAATGGACATGCAAATCACTATGCAAAAGCAGAAATAAAAAAAAATTGTTTCACAGCAACAGAAGAAACAGAAAAAACAATGCTTGTGTCATGGAGGAATCCCAGATATAGTGTTTGAGAAACATACAGCTCTTTAGGGGTGAAAAATCCATCTCTATGTTATGTTTTACTGTTGTACAGCGGATGAAATCCAATATTAAATTTATTGGAATTGTTGAGGGAACAGAAAGATACAGTAGGAATTAAGTGTTCAGACTCAATGGTGAAAAAATCTTATTGATGCTGCATGGCAAACTTACTTCAGAAAGCATGGCACCTTGCCTGGTTTCAATTCCTATCACTCTTAGCATTAAACTTGGTACTGAGGCCAGTGATTCACCATTACCACTGAAGACAGTCAGCAAAAATAATTTTGGGTACCTTTTGTCATAGAAAGGGAGCAGTCACTAGTCTTGTAACTCTAGGTCCTGTCCTTAGACCTTGAGGACTAAGACAAACATGGTAGAAAAACATGGCAAGATATTGTTCTATATCAGTCTAAAAAAAAGCAGTAAGATTCAGAAGAGGAAAGAGAATTAAGAAACTCCAGAAAGTACATAACATTTGCACAGAAGAGAATTATTAACTAAGGTAGAAATGTTTTGATATTTTCCCATGTTATGGACTTAGAAAAGAAAAATCAATTGGACAACAGACAAGAATTTTACAATTAAATACCATGACTTTGAAAGGGATGGGTCATAACCCATTCTGCTACGTCAAACTCACATTTACAAAAATTCCAAAGTATATACTTGGAATGATAAAGAACTACTAGGACACTTAGAAGTCTTAGATATTATTACAGCAACAAAGAAGATTTTTTTTTTTTTTTTTCGTTTGGTAAGCTGAAATTGTGATGCCCCATGCATTTACTTAAGGGCTGAACATCCAAAAAAACAATTAAAAAAAATTGATACTTGAGGGTGAAACTCTTTTTAAGCTACAAAGCAGCATAAAAGAAAGCAACAGTGGAAGTCATGTAACAAGTACACGTTCCTACAGGTCTCTTTCAGATGTTGCCCCTGAAGACCCACTGAAAGTGAAAATGGGGGATGATTCAACCATGCTGTTTTCCTGCTGTCTTCTGACTACTTATGATCCTTAGTCATCATACACAACAAACAAAAACTGAACCAGCCTTCAAGGCTGCTCTGACCTGAGTTGTGACAGTGAATCACAGACATGTAACTACCTGTTGGATCTCACATTCCTCTGTTTATGCCATTCCTGAGCCGTTAAAGAAGGTTACCTCCCAAATCAGATTTTTCTAGCCATATCCTCTGGCTTGCACAGAGCTTTTGAGTTTCTCCTTAATTCTCCTGAAAGTCTCCCAGGGCCAAACGTGCCTTGTTCTCAGAAACACTTCAGTTTCAAAACTGCAAGGAGTTGGAAAACAATGTTTCCTTTCACCAATATAAAAGCCTAAATTTTCACAAAATTATATAAAAGCCACTAGGAAAAGTTTCAAAATCCAAGGCCTGTTTGAAAGCCACAAGAATAATTACCACAGGGTGCAAATAATTTTAAAGATAGGAGGTCTGTTTGTCAAGCTTTGTATAAATTGCAAAGTCGGTTTTCACTGATCCTTGCTCATTTGTAAATGCCTTTTCAATGTTATAATCACACATCAAATTTGCTGCTTGTGCTAAAACTGGATTCTTTAGAGGATCACAAAGACTCCTAACTACTGGGAAAGTCAAAGCAGCCCCACATTAAAATCTCTGTAGCATATCTCCAGCTCTGCTCTACCACAAATCCCCTCTATATAAATCTCAACTACTTCCACTATAAAATACTACCACCAAATACATGACACTCAGGTCATGACAACCCCTCCTCTCAACAGGTAGAAATAAAGCAAAAAGTAATTATGCCAGGATTTTTGTGTTCTATTTACACTTCTCTGCCTTCTGCTCAGTGCTGCTATGGTGTGAAATACTCTAAATATGGAAGTAGCTGCATCTGTGGGAGACATAATCACATCACCATGCCAGAGATAAGGGCATGGTCTCAGCTGAATGTGTAATGGCAAATACTGTATTCTTTTTGTTGACAGGCATTTCAACAGAACAACTCCAGGGAGCGAAGGGGACTGTGCATGGGAGAGGGAGATGTCAAGGGTATGTAAAAGAGGAAAAAAAAAATTCAAAGGGTAGTATTTTTACAGGTGACAACTACATGATTGATTGTCACCTTTTACCTTTCATATTCTGTTACATATATTTCCACTTTAACTTCTTGTTAGTTTTGACTGTGAAACTCAATGCTGCAAACAAAACATTATAGAAATAAATCCATTTTCCCTAAAATCACCTCAGACAAGAATGTCTTGCTATCCACATTTTACACATAAGGGAACTGGGAGCATAAGGATTAAGAGTCTCAAAACTGCACTGATGACAGAAGTAGGAAATGAATCCTGACTTTAAGTCAGCCTGTTGTGTCATGATTATTGAATCATCCTACTCTCCCTCTAACAAACCTGAATGCTAAGAAGGCATCAGAGGAGTGTTAGATCTTTTTCAAATAAAATAAAATCAGAAGTACATTCATTCTTCTCTCCCTGTTCACTCTTCATTATATGAAGGTCTTCACATTGCACAGGTGGGCAACATAAGGCAATGGAAAATAGTCTGCACCATTACTGTATATTAAATTTCTTCATGAAGTCAGTTCCCATGAAAGCAAAGGGATGACAGTACTAACCAACCCAGAAAATACATGTGCACTGGATACAATGCAAAGCTGAGACTGCAGAAAGACAGTGGCATGATCTCATTTTTACTCTGAGTTACTGATGTAACTTTATGAGACTCAGTGGAGGGCTCTTGATTTCATACTATCAGTCAATCAAAACAGAGTTCCAGCTGCTAATAAAATCAGCTCTCAGAACTGCTTTTAAGATGTTTATGAGCTTGCAGAGCATCTGCAAAAAGGTTTATTTTGAGATGTAAAAAATAAGCATATTTTCATGCAGGCTTACTGAATTTTAAAGACAAAATACTAGAGCAAATCCTCAGCTAGAACAATCTGTCCGTTCATTTCAGTAGAGCTGCCTCCTCATATTTACATATTTCCAGTTGACCCTGTCAGAGATGTTGGCAACTATTGCTTTTAAAAGACAAGCACTTCAAAGTTTTTTTGCATTTTCATTGACCTTAAATTAATATAAATAAATAAATCCTTGCACTTAGAGTAGATTAACATCTATATTAACTAATATCTGAAATAAATAATTGCCAAAAATGCAAATTAGTTTACCACTGTAATTATATTTTTTTCACACTGATATTTACAGCTGTATTCAGTGTAGAGCCATAAATCCAATTATGAAAACAAGGGTATCTAGATTAATTCCAGGTAATTTAAATGGGCTTTAGGCTGTTTTCTAGATACATGTGCAACTTTTAAAAATCACTTCTCTCTGGAAACAAGAAAAAAAAAAGCAAAACTTAACAAATGAAGATTAGTATCTTCAGTTTTTCTTCAAGAACCTTATTGCCTCTGTGATGCCTATAGATGCAAGACTAAATAAGATCCTGAAATTGGCCCTAAGACAAAGTTTTACAAGATCAGGTGTTATTTTGAAGAGCTAAAAACAGCCAAACAAAAAAACTCACCCAAAACCGCACGAAGACAAATAGGTTTCTAAGCGTTCCACTCCAAAGATGATTTTTTTTTTTTCCCATCCAGATTCCACTAGTTTAAGCGAAAATGTTATTTTTAGGCAATTTTTCATCTTTCATAAACCATGACCGATTCTCAGGAAATACAAAGAACAAAACCCTATTTTCTTTTCCTAGATATTAAAATAAGGATATGTTGTATTTTGGGTGATTTGAAATATCTAGGATCAATAAAGATAATAATAACAATTAAAAATAATTTTAAAAAACCTACAACCTTTTTACATTTCCTTCTTTCTTTTCTACAACTTCAGTATCCAGACCTTGCCCTTCTCCCAGACCAGACTCAGGGAAAAATCTCCTTTGAGCTAAATGATCTTGTGCAAGCACAGGTATGCAATGAAGTCAACATGAATTTTCAGTAAAAGGGAAAAAAAAAAAGGGTATTCAAAAAAAGGGAATCTCTGCACTCTCTTGTCACCACAGCGAGGATTATCTAGTTATTGGTCTCTCTGATATTGCTACAAACTGACTTTTGTTGAGATCCATAACTGCTTCTCTCTCAGCTTCCCTATAAGCACATGCATCTTCCTTTCAAAATATTTAAGCTGAATATATTGCAGGAAGCCCTGAGATGAGCCAGTCTACTCAGGAACACCTAGAAACTCAAAAGTATTTCAACATTAGCAACAATTAATTCCATACATCACAGTTTCTCAAGTGTAATAAAACCCCCAAACATATTGAAATCTCATTATATAATGATAGAAAACATTTTTAGTAGCATTCAAGATAAATAACTTGGGGAAATACAGACTTAATGCTTGGTTTACAGATGAAATTTCTCTTTCTCTACCCTTTCTTTTTTCCAAGGTGCCCAAGCATGTTCATCTAATTTGTGGCAACATAAATTAAGCTTTGCTCCTATATTTCCAGTGCTGCTTAGTCATGTTTGACTGAAAACATACATTCTAGACCAAATTTCAGGCAATTGTAAATCTGAAATGAGTTTTACTTTATATTGAAACTATGCATTAAGTAGAAATGTTGACATAAATTATGGCATTATTCCATGCATATAAAAGCTTGCATTGTTTTAAGGTTTTTTTTTGTTTTTTAATATATGCAAGTAGGTGGGAATACACACAAGTGGTCTGTTAGGCTGCATGAGTGTTCACACAGCACCACAATACTTTGCCCCTTTCAGTTTTCTGTAGTCAAACCAATACTTGATGAACACACATAAGGCTTCAGAAGGAGTAATCAGGTTTACAAAAATTGTCTTACCCATTTCTTGTCACCCAAGTTCCAAAGTGGGGAGTCCATGGGAATTGAATAAGGGGAAAAAAAATGCCAACAAGCCTCAAAACTGGAAGACCCTACCTTTACCCAGGAGAGCAGACCCCCCTTCTGAAAAGGAGAGAAAAGCAAGAGGATATTTGTTAGAACCAAGAGACAACTCTTTCCTCAAGAGATGGGTCTTGCATTCAGTTCTTGAAATTAAAACATCCACTGTCTCCAACCATATTCAAAACGCAAAGGGTGTTTCAATATCTGGGGTGGATACATATGCCTTAGAAAGAACAACACAGAAAAGTTTTTCCCATGAACGGTGTTCTACTTTGAGCAGTAGCAAAAGTGCAGAAATTCATTGACACTTGCCTCTTTTCTGTATCAAGGACATTTGAATTCTGGTGTTGGTGTAAACCTTGGCAGGAATCTGACATCTTTAGGGCTGAGAGAAAACCGACAATCTCTACAAAGTCTTCATAACTGTGAAAGTGTTAACAGGACCAATAGCATTGTGAGAAAGAACCGTGGCTCCAACTCACATATACATGCCCAAGTATGAAATAGAGTACATTATCTAATGTATGCACAACCATATAGCATGGAGAACTACCATAGAACTGTAAAACAGACAAAAAATTACCAATATCTTTTGATGGAACTAAAAATATATGTACTACTGGAATTATCTAGTCAGCCTTTCTTAATATCCCTTCAGAATTTAATTTCCTAAATCTTGTGTTCAGTCTTAATAGTGAATATCTTTTTCATAAGAAGATATGAGCTTGAACAAAATGTGTCTTTCCCAAAGACATCTGATATTGAGCCAGAAGTGCTGTTACTTCAGCTTTCTAATTGCTGTCTACCCTCACTGTTGTGAAACTGTGATGCATTCCCAGTCTGAAATTTCCTCAACTTCCAGACACTAGATCTCGCTTTTCCTGTTGATACAAAACTCATTCACAAGTACAACCTCTTCGTCTAGGTTCTCAGAGGCTTAAGCTAAAAGCTTCCAAAATTATTCTGATATAGAAGCACTGTTTCCCATAGAGTTCCTTGTGCAAGATCCTTTAATTGGCATTACTTAAAAAAGAATCATGCCATTGCACAGGCCACACATGCATCACTGTTCATGGCTTTCTCAAAATCTTTCTATCCTTGCAGCTGCAACTAAGCTTAAAAGGAACAATATCCAAATATTCAGTGGGGGGATCATTCCCTCACTGAATGGCTTGACTGTAAAAAAAAAACACTGTGGCACTACACACATTTCCATATGCTTCTCAGACGGGAAATCTGAAAAATATCTTTGTGCATTTATTTCATTTTAGCAAGGATGCACAATCAAAACTATTTCAGCATTTCTGAAATCCGAACATCTGTTACGTACCAAGAGAGTTGTCCTAAAAACCTACATAATGCTAAATTATATTTTTCTGTTAAGCAGCAAAGCATTCTATATTTATGTCCATGAGCATCAGGATGCCAGGGAATTTATTTATACATAAGCTGAACATTGATTTATTAAATATTGCCAGTAATCACATCCTATACTTCCAAACCTAGTATACAATGTTTTCTGTCCTCTCATTTTAGAATACTAATTTTAGCGCACAGTTCAGTTGTCACTGTTCTTGGTTACAGTCATACAGCCTGCACTTGAAGACCACTGTTTCTCAACTAAATCAGAAACTGGAAGATGAAAGGACCTGATGAAAGAGCTCACTGAAAGATTTGTCATTGAATTCTCAGGACTGTCCCGACTCCTTGATAGATGTTTTCTTTCTGTCAAATATTTACTGTCTCTCGCAGAACCTGTACCATCTTACATGTCACTTCTCTATATAAGTAATTAAAGGAAGAATACATAAGAGAAAAAGCATACTTACCATAACTCTGCTTTAAAAATAACAGAACTTGCAATGGAAACAAGTTTAATCAATGACTAAGCAAATGGCAATGATAGGTGTTAGTCATCACTCCCCTTCCCAAATCTATAGGGTGTTTGAATCATGCCTTGTTTCATACATCTGAATAAATAAATGAAAGATCTCTTGCCTTTGGTACTGTCTGAGAAAAAGAAGGCTTTGAGGTGGAGCTTTGTTGAGCAGATGTGAAGTCTGACTCTAGTTGCTACATCTGCACACATGTGCATACGGTCTATGGACAGACCCTTTGCAGCCTGAAAACTTGTGCAGTAGTTTGTTTGTGTATGGGTGAAACACCCGGTGCTGTGCCGGGATATCGTGCTGTACTGTGAATCTGTGCTTTTCAATGGGCAGGGCAGTGTCCCTCGGCTCAGTTGGAGAGGCTGGACAACTGGCACCCTTGTAACAGTCCAGCAGGAACTTGAGAGTGCTTGGGACCAATACTCCTCAGGTCACTTTTGAATATGGCTGAAAGCACTTTCCGACTCAGAACTAAAAAAAACAAAAACAAAAACAACAACAACAACAAAACAAAACAACAAAAAAAACCCAAACCAAACCACAAACAAACAAACAAACAAAAAACAAAACAAAACAAAAACACAAAAAAAAACCACAACAACAACAAAAAAAAACCCAGACAACACCACCCCTCCCCAGATCATCCACAATTCTGAAAGCACAGATATTAAAGACTTTAAGCTGGTTATAGATAACATAGAAAATCTCATGATTAAGAGATGTTGACATTGAGATGAAACTCAGTGCAGAGGTCACCAACAAAAATCCTAAAAGAAATAAATTTTTCTGACACCTTGAAAGTGATATCTTCTAAACTTTTATAACCTTTGATTAAAGTTTCTTTTAATGTTTCTAAACAACCATTGCTGGATGAAGTTGCGTTAAACTTTCTCAGGTATTGTGCTGGGGAACACACACATTGCAAGGAAAATGTTAAATCTTATAATGAAGCAGCCATGAGAATTCCTAAGCTGTGGGTGATCTACCTTATTCCCTGTTCACTTTATAAAGAAACAGCTAAGCTTCCATCACTGTTGCTGTTTGCGATAATGTATTTTTTTGTAGGAATGCTAGTCATCTAGTCTAGTCTTCAAACTATGCATGAAGAAGGGCACACTAAAAAAGCTCAATGATCAAACAACATGATATAAGCATAGAAAAAAATGACAATAAATGAGCCACACAATAGAGATTTACAGGTGACATTTCTCTGTTTGCAGTTTGTTTGGTTTAGTAGTACAATTTCTAACAATCTTTTCTCTGACTTTTTATTCCCCTAGATGTTATTTCTTGCCTTAGATTTTTGTTCTCTCACAGAATTTCAATGCAAAAAAATAAACACCTAATGTTTTGAAACATTTCTTCCTCACCTCAAAGGAAAGCTGAATACAGGGTTTATTCCCATTTGCACTTGTAGTAATTACCACAATTAACTTATTTTCTGCCTTTAAATTCCACAAGTAGATGTCATTAGGATTGAACAGATCTGTCTTGGATGAAGACTGAAAATTAATCTGTACAATATTTACTTTTCTCTCTCAGTTGGGTGCTTGTAGCAGTTCCTGAACGCTAAGGTGATTGTCCAGTAATTCCAGTGAAACAGCTACCACCTTGCCATGTTCTCACATGCCTTGGGTTATGCAGTTAATAATGTTACTGGCTGATGCTAGAAAGCTGAGATGCCATTTATTATAGGAATGTACATTAGAAGAAGTGGAATGCAGCTGAAGCCCTTAAGACCACTAATCAAAGTGACAACACGCCCGTAACAGCAACAGAGCATGACTAGTGCTAGCTGAGAACTTAGTGATGATGCATTAGACATCCTGTAAC
The DNA here is from genome assembly GCA_027560015.1 of Chloroceryle amazona. NCBI lineage: Eukaryota > Metazoa > Chordata > Aves > Coraciiformes > Cerylidae > Chloroceryle > Chloroceryle amazona. The sequence goes on along the minus strand of JANHFX010010354.1, from coordinate 25,650 downwards.
TTAGCAAAATTAAAATATTTTGTGGATGTGTAACAAATCAAATTTATGCTCTTGTAGCTCAGGACAAACAACAACAGCCTTTCAAATGCCACGACTGCTTGCACTAGGACATTACTAGCTCTTATATCACCAGGCAGGGAGCAGGACCCGGCTCAGACTACCTCCCTCTGAGCATCTCACATTCAGACTGTACATGTAAGCACTCACTAGAGAACAGAAGATATTCTCTGCCTGTTGCTCACCAATGTACAGGTGCAGAAGGAAAGAATCTTAAGGAAAATAAAAAGGGCAGGGAGGGGACAGGACGGACAGACAGGGATGAACGGGATTAAAGCTAAAGCTAAACTCAGTGGAGACGCAGCTGATATCTCTGTAACTTTAAGCTTCTGCTTCCTACCCATCTCCAGACCAATAAAGAAACTGTTTAAACAGAACTAACTCAAGACTTTTATAGGGTAGTCCAATAACTTACAAACAAACACCAAGACAGTTCATTTGAAATCATGGTTACTTGGAAATGAGGAAAGGTAACCAAACAAAATGTTGTAATTTGGAAGCTTTCAAATTTCAAATTTTTTTCCCCAGAGTTGCTGTCCAGGAAGGACTGGTGAGTGTCCACCTGCTCTGAGAGATGGCTGCACTCCTCTTACCACTCTCCCTCCAGCTCTTCAGACCTGAGCTCTGGTACAGCATCCTCCCTCCCACACATACCCCAGCCTCCTTTATCCCATCCTCAGGAAAGAGACCTGGGCAGAGGCATCAGAAAACACTGTAGAAATCCCCACCCCTGCAGGACCCCAGAGAGGCCAGGCAGCCAGGATGGGGAGCACTCTGAACATCAGAACCTCCACAGGACAGCCTGTGTGGCACCAGGACTTGTTGCAAATGCCAATGGTAACATCTTGCATACCATTCCTTGTATAAGATCTTCACATAAATGTCCGATCTTTCTCAAAATTAATAGTTTAAAAAAAAAATAAGAAAAAAAAAAGGAAAAAAGGAAAAAAAAAAGACAACAAAACCCCCTGACATAATTGCCTCTATTTGCTTGTGGCTTATCTCTTTAGAATTCTTTCTTCCTTTACACAGTCTCCAGCTTGAAGGGTCATACAGGCACAAACATCACATATGGTATTTATATTGTCTGATTCTACACAGAGTGAGATCTTCGGACACCACACACACTTTTTTTAAATGGTGAAATGTCCCACATGATTGTTGACAATTGTGTTACAGGTATTTCACCTCTATAAATATTTTGTAAAAACTGTAGTCGAACCAAATTAGTAGTTAGGAGAAACATCTCACAGAATTTAATGCTTACTGCTGAGGTTCAAAATACTGCACTGCTTCTTTTATTTCACCGTTCTAGTGCAGTGTCTAAACCTAACCTGAAACAAAACAATGTCAGAAAGATAATCCACGATCATAAATAGCCAAGGAATAACATCCTAAACAGCTTTACAGGCAGTTCTTACTGCTTGTTAAGAATTGCTTCCAGGGCAGTATCATCCTTGCAGAATCATTCTTGAGTTTTCCCTCTCTTTTTTTTTTTTTGGTGAGAGTTAACACCCAACGCACAAGAGCTGCCTGCCATCAGAATCTTATGAGCAGATGTAGTATTGCAGATACATCTAAGAAACAAATTCAGCCAAAACAATAAAAATAGGCAAATGAATCTCAGAAGGATCTTCACTGGGATAAACTTCACTCTCAGTTTTCTGGTATCAGTTGGAGCAACTTCCTTCCCTTAACAGTGTTGCTCTGAGAAGAGCTGGTACAAGAGAGGAGTTTAGTTAACTATGGATGAGCAACAAAGAAGATTCATCTCCTGCCACTGAAAGCATTTTTAGTAGTGTGAATGTGCAAATGTTTCTTCTGAATTTGTGCGATCTCCCCAAGAATTTTAGCAATTATTTGGCTAAGCCACTCCATGCTGGGTGGCACAGCTGCAGCTGTCCAGTGCAGCCTGACAATCCCATCACTCTGCTCAGGGGATGCCACTCTCAGCTCTGCCACTAGGTCTTTTCATCCGCTTACTTTATTAGGGGGAAAAGTGGCTTTACCAATGAATTCTGTAGCCTGATCTGAAATGCTGCCCTGGGAGAAACAGCTGGAAATTTGCACAAACTGTTAGAAGAGCTTTAATAGGAATACATTACAATAAGCTTATTAAATAGAAGCCTGTGATTGAAGGCGATTGCACAGCTTCTGTTGTCTAGGTAATTAACAATATTGCATGGAGAGCCTCACTTGCAATACATTTAAGATTTTAAATATTCACAAAGTATCCCCCCTCTTCTTACCTGCCCAGACCTAATCAGCTGTTATTGCTATTCTTTATTACTCACTAAGCATCTTCCTCATGCTTGGTGCCTGCAGGATCCTTCTAAGCAGAGTGAAAACAATATTTGAGTTGTAAGGAGAGTAAAGGGGATTCTTTATTCAGGCTATGGGAGACAGAGAGCCTCTCACCGCCCTGTTCCTTTGGCATGGCTCTTGCTGCTTCATGGCACCGGGCAGGGCCTCCCCCAATGACAGCATGACCTCCACACTCCTGGAAGGTACCAAGGACCATGTTGTGCTGGCTCCCCATCAGCAACAGGAAATTAGATGAAGATGTGTCTTCCCTCTGGCTCTGGCAGCTGTGCTGACCTCTCCTTGGGAGTGTGACCTGGTGGCTGCAGCTTTTCCAGGACAGCTGAACATGGAGTTTGGCTGACAGCTATCCCAACCCTATAAGTGATGATCTCCTCATGCATATTCAGCTCCCAAATATTCAGATTTTCTCTTTTCCATGTTATTACTAACATGGGTGATTTAAGACTTTAAACTGGTAAACTCAAATTAAGAAATCTCTTATCCGTATAAAGATATTCAAAGTTTTATGCTAGTCACCAAGAGGAGCTGCTCTGGAGCCACTCTGGCCTGCAGTAGGGGGTTAGATCTTGGCATACAGGGCTTTTCCTGAGGTTTTCCTTTAGTAGGGATATGCCAAGGGAGCAGACAGACGCACCAGGAGCCACCAGCTTTCACTGGAGAGGATGATGGGGCCTGGGCCTTGACATGGCAATGGTGACCATGGCTATAAAAGAAGCTCCTGGGGAGCACAGTGACTAGAGCCAGCAAACAGCACAACACAACAGAGTGTGATACAGAGGCACTCACAGGAAGGGTGCTGAAAGCTCTGACAGCTCTGACTAGGGAGGGATGGTTTCTACCCAGCAGAAATCCATGGCCTCTCTAAGCTCTGCACCCACCACAACCGATGCAGCTTCCCAGATGGAGTTCCAGTGGGAACAGGCAGCCACCAGTGGGCAGGCTGCATACCTGTGCCCGCCTCTCACAGCAGGGCAGGAGGCAGCAGTGAGCACCCTTTTGGGAGGTGTGCCAGGGAGAGGAGCTCCTCTGCTTAGTGACAGAATGCAGGGAGGAGGAGCTGAATAGGTTGAGAAGTATCAGGGAGTGCCAGAGGGAGATCAATCACGGGAATCATTTCCTACCTACCCTGACACAGGCCCAACAATAAGGCAAGATACATAACATGAAGGATTCCTGTTCCCCTCTCCACCTGACTGAACAAAGTGACCTGAAGTAGAGGCTGAAAAAGACCTTTAAAATTAACAAGTTCAACCATTAGCCCAGCACTGCCAATCCACCGCTAAACCACATCTATCATCACCACATCTACACATCTTTTTAGATTCCTGCAGGGATGGGGTCTCAATCACTTCTTCCTTTTCTCCCAAATAAACAAACCCAGTCCCCTCAGCTGTTCCTCATCATACTTGTGCTCTAAACCCTTAATGAGCTTCACTGCCTTTCTTTAGACACACTCCGGCACCTCAATGCCTTTCTTTTAGTGAGTGGCCCAAAACTGAACCCAATAATCGAGGTGTGGCCTCACCGGTGCCATGTACAGGGGCACAATCCTGCTGGCCACAGTGTTTGTGATACAAGCCAGCATGCCATTGGCCTTCTTGTCTACCTGGGCACACTGGTATCTTGTATTCAGCAAGGTGTTGACCAGGTCCTTTTCTGCCATGCAGCTTTCCAGCCACTGTTCTCCAACCCTGTAGTATTGCCTGGGGTTGTTGTGACCAAAACGCAGGACCCAGCACTTGGCCTTTGTGAGCCTCATACCACTGACCTCGGCCGATTGATCCAACCTGTCCACATCCACCCACTCAGTTTGGTGTAATCTGCAAACTGAGGGTGCACTCGATCCCTTCATCCAGATCATTGATAACGATATTAAAGAGAACTGTCTCCAGTACTGAACCCTGGGGAATACTACCTATGACTAGCCACCACCTGGATTTAACTCCATTCACCACCGCTCTTTGGTCTCAGACATCCAGCCAGGTTTTTTTTACCTGGTGAAGAGTGTGCCTATCCAAACCATGAACAGAGTTTCTTCAGAAGAATGCTGTGGGAAATGGTGTCAAAGGCTTAATAAAGTCCAGGTTAAACAACATTTACAGATTTTCCCAATGTTACGAGAAATTAACTAGTATTTAACAAAAGTATTCATTCTCTTACAGTCTGTTACACACCAGTAAACGATATACACCCAACTGCAGTTGGCTGAAAATTGCAAACCTGAAATTTGTCTTTGAAACAAGCAATTCCCTAGGATTTTCACTATTCAGAGTTTTCTCAGTGCAAAAGAAAAGGAAATAACAATGCTGTATTACATCTTCATCAGAAGATTAAGCAATCTGCTTTGGCACAACCTGGGCGGGGGTGTGGATGGAATCTGCTGCTTCTCTTTTTGGTCATATATTGACAGAGACACACCAAGACAAAAATCAACCAATCAAACCCCCAAAAAACAGGAGGGATATAGCATCTCTTTCTTCCTCCATACTTTCATTTTCCAGTACACCCATCTTAAAGATCCTTCAAAGACTCTCTTTCTTTCTTTCCATCTGCTTCTGGTCCCTCTAATCTGTGCTCCTCTGTCATGCAGCAGAGCTTGCACCCTTTCCCTTCCTTACCTCTTCCACTCACAACCATTACTGGAAAAAAGGCTGTCATCAAATGGCTAGTTACAGGGTCTTCCAGTTCTGTTTCTTTGCTTTTCAGCCAGAGAAGACAGAATTTCTGAGTGGCCACTGGAGAAGAAGCTGAGAGTCTCACCCATCTTCTCTCTGCCAAATTGCATTTGAGAGACTATTTCTGGCTCCAGGCAGAAAACAAAAGACATATTTCTTGTAGGTCTGGAGGGACAGTAGACTGGTTAATAAGAATATAACTCAGTACATTTACTGCATGCTGTATAAAAATAGCTGCATCAAACACTGGACTTGTGTTACTGCTATCCTGAGATGTGTTTCTTGGAAACGGATTTTAAAATAGTATTTTGTCAATGCTTTCATTTAAAAAAGAAAACAAACAAACAAACAAACAAAAAAAACACCAAAAAAAACCTACCAGAGAAACACCAAACCAAAGCCCAAACAGTTTTAAGTTCCTCACTTAAGTTTCTGAGAGTAAGTACTAAGCTATTTGTTCGTGACCTCAAGATCCACCTGAATGCCCTTGAGCAAACAATACCACCCAAAAGCATAACATTTTGGCTTTAAATGCCAGGGAACTTGCAGGATTTTCCATAAAAAAAAAAACAACAACCAACCTTCAGTATATTGCACATACTAAAATAAAATTCAACTATCTCAAACTGGAGTGTTTTCAAGGTATTTCTACACATTGCATTTTTACTCATTTCTTTCTGAATTCACCTCCCCCCCCCAAAACAAAACAAAACAAAACAAGTTGTCATGTTTTTCTGGAAAGGATTGACACCAACAAATAAGTATGGCCGAAGACTAGCGTAGCCATATGGCTTTCATTACCTATACACTTAAAAAGATGTATATACACACACACACATACTTGCCCTGTCCCCATATGTCCAGTCATGTTACAGCACCTCACTAATTCATACACTTTCTCAGGCTTGGTTTCATATATAATACAGATTCCAGCAATTCTTCCTCTCCTTTTCATCACTGGAACAAACAGCAATGCTAGGGTTTATTTGCCTCGCTGTTTGTAAAAACCACAGTAGTACAGAGCAATCTACATTAAAAAATAGAGGTGTGTTCCTAAGGTACTGTGTAAACTAGACTGTAAGCATCTCCATATTTGAAGACAATATATAAAGAACAGAGCAACAACAGGTGAAACAAAACAACATATCTGGCCAAGTGCTGAGCTGAAAAGCCTTAATACATCAGAAAACATTCAAAAGCAGTTTGCTGTTGCTCAAGTGTTGCTTTTCTTTTGTGGCAAGGATCAATAAGTCTCCCAAACAGCTTGACAACCACACAGAACAGATTAGCATGGAAGTTAGTTTCACTTGAAAGAAGACCACAGAAGACTAATTCGCATTGAGGACTCTGTGCAAGTTCACGTTTCAGAACAAGAGCCTAAATCTAGAATGGAGAGCAGAAAAGCACCCTCCTTCAACAGAAAATAGGAATGTTGTCAAGTTAGAAAGTCACTTGACATACAGCTAATGCTACTTGGCTGAGAGGTAACAGGTGCATCAATTAAAAACATTGCAGCACCATTTTAACATGGCAACAGAGATGTCAGTACCATATGGTACAAAGTGTGAATAGGGTCCAAAACAGTGAATTGAGCTATAACCAAGCCCTGTGCTGTAGTAGGAGTTTGACTGTGGATAATGTACTGGATTCTTCCCAGTTTCTCTGAGTAAGGACTGCATTGTAGGGAGGGAAATAGTAACAGTTGTGTGTGTTTATTTTTACCGTAGATTAGATTTGTCATAAAGGAAAAGCTTTGTCTCCGTGTGTGTAGCCCACATGCAATAGATCCTATGGGTTTCACAGCACTTGCACTCTTGACTGTGGTTACAGAGGACTGATAGACAGTCCCTTTCATCACTACATTCATGTGACTATTGGTGCAAGCAAGCAAAAGAAATAAATGACTCTGTTTTACAAGTTTTAATTTGTCATGCATGTATGAGTAGGATTAGCTAGGAATTGTCTGGAATTGATACTGAAGAGCTAGCGTGGACAACAGTTGATTTACCTGTGAAAGACAAGTGAGACTTACACAGGAGTACCACTTGTACCTGCTTTGCTGCACTCCTCAAGTTCAAGTACAAGGAGGAAAGGTGCTGAAGCCAACATTCCCTCTACCATTTTTGACATTGGCATACATGTGCATCATGCAGCACAGTAAGTATGATACATCCTAGAAAGGGGATAACCTTCCTTCCAAGCATTCCCTTTTCCACCAAGGTACAAGCAGCAAACAAAACATTCTGGTAGAGGGAAACTGGGAAAAGCTGAAGTTTGCAAAATTAAATATTTAAGACATTTGAAACTGAGGGATGCACTTCCATTGCTACTACCGAGTAACAATCCAGAGTAAATAAAATACAACTAGTTACATAAGCAAAAGACTTCTCTTTGTAGTTCTACAGAATATCTTACAAAAATTCCAAATACACAATGAAACTGGTAACCATAGGACACCATTTATAGGCAGACATCATCTTCTGTAATACTATTGTTTGGCCATGCTTTTTACTTGCTATAAATTCAACTTCTACACAGGAACAGTTTGTAAGACCCCAAAATATTCATGAGAACAACATAAATACAAAATATCTGGTAGTCAGCAGGTGAGAGAACATACAAACTTAAATGCAAAGATGCATCATCTAGCAGTTGTAGGTCAAGTAGACATTTCCTCTTTAGTTTTCATCCATTCCTTAATTAGGGGATTTGCTTTCTTAAAACAAACAAAACAACAACAACAACAAAACAAAACAAAAAGAGGGGGGGGGGGAGGTGTTTTGCTTTACTTTTTTCCTGAGAGAATATTTTGAAACTGTGGGTACACATTCCTGCCTATTTAAGGTATTAATTTTGGAACACATATTTCATATTCCTTGGGTCAATTACTCATATTACAATAGTTTGTCAAGCTTCACTCTTTAATGGAGGGATCAACACTGCCAGAAAGTCCCACTAGAGTTAGAATGCATCAGAAATTATTAGTCCTTATTCAGAAAGGCTAGAAATCAAAAAAAAAAAAATAATCAAAAAAAAAATTAGAGAGGAATCTAGTTGTCTGTGTGGGCCTGTATGTCCTAGCTGCAACCCCTTTCCCAGCTGAGATGCTTCCCTCGTAACTGTCACAGGAGTACTAAATGCACCTGGGGTAAGAAGAGAAAATTTATTACCTTCTGGGGAAAACCATGTTCCTTTATTTAACATATGGCCATCAGACTTCAGCTTCAGAAAATATACAGCAATACAGTATACACAGTACCACTGAGTAGTATTTTAGTGCCACTTTAGCATGTTAAGTATTTAAGTAATGTAGGTATTCTCCTGTTCTGCGTATGTTTTCACAGCAGATTGTTATCAAATGCTGATTTTCCTCAAAGACAGCTGTCAAGTATATACACAGAAAACAACAATAAGCATAAGAAAAGTCCATTAGACTTCAGTATATGCTCTGCAGTTTCTCCTGACTTATGTACATAGTGCAGATCAATGTAACCTTTTATCTGATATACATCTGATATTGTCAATTACTACTACAGACCCACAGCTATATGCAGTGGCTAGGAACCATTCTTTCCCTTTTCTCCTACCTAACTTGCCCCACAAGGGGCTTTAACAACAGGACATGATGTCATTTTCAGTTGGGAGATATGAATTTTATGTGAAGAATCATCACTGCCTTGCTAAGTAATTCTCAGGTTCTCTATCTGCTGCTATGTCCTTCAGATACACTCCATCAGTTGAGGCTCTTCCCCTGTACAGACACATAAAGCACCCCAGATTCTGCTGCCCCTTGAAGAGCTCTCCCCAGCCCAAACCCTGCATCCCTCCAGCTCTCTGCCTGCAAGCCAAAAACCTTCTCCAGATTCAGCCCTAAGGTGGACAAAGATTCAAGCCCTCTCCTAACTTCATATTCATACAGTATATATATACTCTTATACTACAAGAGTGGTTAGGCCTTTGATATAAAATTTGCACCGCCATATTCCATACCTGCCACGACCCCCAAAAGAGACATTGTTGTCTATATTCTTTTAATTTGAAAAACCTTAAGACAATAATTCCATTAATGCAAACTTTCTTACTGATGTTTGTTAGGTTCTGATTCTTAAGAGTTTAACTTTTTTTCCCCTCACTACTGTACACAAACAGCAAATGGAAGTTAAAGGAGTCACATTTAGATACAGGATATATATCAGTGCCTCTTACAACGACTTAATGATCTATTAATATTTTATAGCTTGGGACCATTTTCCAGCATGATTCACTATTTTAATAGCTTGTATTTGCAAACAGTACTTTAAACATTAAACTGCCTCATGCACATATTCTATTCCTTTGCCTCTTCCTGTAGACCAAACATTCTTTATTGGTTACAGATTGCAATTAAAGCCATACCTATAGCTAATTAAGCAGTTGCCACAGTTTCCTAAATGAATCCTTATCTGGAAGCTACTCTTCAGTAATTTTAGCTGTGCATACAAATGGACTGATTATATTCACTTTAGCCAAACTGTATTCTGTCTACAACAGAATAGTGGAACACAGACTTACACTTTGTCTATTTCACAGTACATACCATGCTTGGTTTTCCAGTTGTGATGTGAGTGGGTAACATATTACATTCTGCAGCAATGTAATAAGTGACACAAATTATGTGTCACAAAACTGGACCCAGGATGAGTACTGACCTACTTGCAAACAAGTAAGAGTTCTGCCATCTATGTGACATCATCTGTGTAGGATCAGACCTCAAATGACTTTAGGGGGTGCAAGGCTGACCACTGCTTCATCTTTTGTAACTTGTCTTTGGAGGCAAGGAAACAGCCTTCTATCCCCTATGCTATGGCCAAGATAGGAATCTTTTTCTGAAAGTATGTATTCTTATTATTTTCCCTAGTCCAGTCTTATTTTCTCCTTCACAGTGGAACGAGGGTAAGTCCAGGACCTGTAGCAAATGTTGTCAGAGGGTGAAGACTGGTTCATATCCCTCATACAGAAAACTCAACAGGAATGTACAAATTACTTAAATAAGAATCAAGACCAGAATATTTGCTGGTATGCCAAATCCTTCCTGGACTACTGAAAGCTTGTCACACTCTTCTGTTTTTCCCAAAGGCATACCACTGCTGAGGTGGTGTGTCACAGCTGAAAAGCTTATGGTATTCCTTTCATTTCACTTAGAGGTATGCTATGCAGTGCAGCAACCCTAACTGCCAAATACCATCACAGATTCCATACATTGATCAAGAGTATAATGTTACCGGGCTACTTACAATTGTAACATCCATGAAAAGGCTAAGAAGTTGTGGGATGGAAGAATATCCATAAGTCTGCACTTTTTAGGTCACACATATGGTGGATTAGCTGTGTTTGGCATATGAACTTTCAGCAGAAGGTTGCTTGTTTCACACTTGCAGTTATGTTAAGCACACTTGTTTCTTATGCCTACTAAAGAATTGTTTAAAAATCCTCTTCCTGATTAGGCAGCCAAGCTGAGACATAAGAATCCAGAGAGCTTATATAGAAAACTTTTTATCAAGAGTGTTCAGGTTAAATATGGGTCATATACAAGCTAAGCACAAAGACAAAGAACAACTGAAAAGCCAGTTCTCTTTTTAGAGCCACGTGGAAAATCCTGAACTTGACAGAAGTCAGTGACAAAACTCCTGTTAGCATCACTGATGCTTTAGATGTGTTTGTGCAAAGCCTAAGATGATGTATCCACAGCAGTCAATAGGGAATGTCCTACTGCTATAAGTAAATCCTGGCACAATTCTCCAGAAAAGGCAGCATTTAGCCAACTCAGTTATCTGGGGTAACAGGATAGGGTAACTCAGATTATGAAAAAAATACCCAAAACAACTGATGCTCCCCCGCCCTCCAAAGAACCCTTCAATGACAGCACAAAACACAGTAACATTAGGCATATACCTATTTAATACATTCACCTTTGAAAACATCCATTTGCAGCCATTTGTGAAGAGCAGAGAAAACTTCAAGTGCAACTTGATGCATGCTGCATTTCACAGCTAGCAACACCCCTCTGCAGCTGGTGCTGCTGGGGAAAGGCTTAATGAAGACATAACATCAGAGGTAACAGAAAGCTGGCTGGTTGTGTTAGATCCCATACCCACTGTACGCTCCTTATACCACAAGCTGCTTCCTTCCTATACAGAGAGCATCTATTGGGTTTCTGATAACATCACTTCCCATGTGGGTAGCTGTTGTGGCAACCAAGTCCTCCCAGGACAGAACTAAGGGAAAGAAGATGGTGAAGTGAGAGGAACTTCAGGTCCTGGGGACAGGGATTGTTGCAAGGAGTAATGTGGGCAAGATGTTGAACTCAACCCAAATCTGAGTGTGCCTTGTCCAGAAAGAGCCAAAAACTTTTTGTGTCTCTAATCCCGAAGGGACCACTTATGCAGCTGAGATAAGTAAGAAAAGCTTTGCTTGTTTGTTCCTGTGACATTCAACTGAGAACGAGAACACCTACCAGCTTGACCTGTGTCATCTATAGATTCCCCATCCTCAAAAGCACTTTTCCAGCTGTCAGGCAACAAGAGAAATTATACAGTTTAAGGGAAGGGAAAAAATATCTGAAAAGGCAGAAGGGAGAAAAAGATGAGAATGGAAAGTGAAAAAGAAAGAAAAAAGGTAGGAAAGGGCAGACAGTGTAAATACATGGAAAACTATTTTTTTTTAATCAGACTGTGCAGGTGCTGCAAGCACCACATGGATAGTGGCCACATGAAATGAGGGCTAAATCTTAAAGGCTCTCAGATATGTTCACTTTGACATATGAAAACAAACTTTTGCAAAAAGTTCACTTTCCTTTAATATTGCCAAACAATGGTTGTTACTATAGCATGTGAAAGCTTCAGAAGACTTGCACACTCCCCTCACAGAAAAATCTTCTGAAAAAACAATGACAGATCTGTCACCAACCTGTGACAACAGAGAAGCTGTTGATACTTTAAATAGTGCATATTCACAGATTTCAACAACTTCCATGCAAAATATTATTAATAACCTCACTCAAACTATTCCAGAAGAAAGTCCCCATCTCCCAAAGGCCATGAGAAGCAGCATGCATCACCACTAGAAAGAAAAAATACATGCTCTTTTAACCATAAGAAAAAAAAAAAAATTGAACAATTCATAACCCAAGTCATTTTTTTTCTTCTAAGCCCATCTTAAATATAATATACCAAATATAACCATTACATCTCAAGTGACTCCAAATATTTTAAGAGAAAAAAAGAGATCCACAGACAAAGCAATATATTTTTACACTAATGAACAAATACATATCACTAGTTATTTTTATACATAATTTATGCCACTACAGGAAAGAATCTTATGGAGTCCACAGATGCTCACTTTCAAGCTTAGGAAACATTCCTGAAGAGGAGATAAAAAACATATTATGCTTCAGTTAAACTCTGTGTAGTCTTTCAGCTGCTGCTGCTGCTTAGTTGCAAAACCCATGTTACAGCTCGAAAAACTTAAAGGGTATGAGATTAATTTGAAGGATACAATTACTTGGAAATGTAGTCAAAGAACACGTGGGCTAAATGAAAGTGTTGGTGCATAGAGTTAAATCCAGGTGGTGGCTGGTCACAAGTGGTGTTCCCCAGGGCTCATTACTAGAGACCTCTTTAACATCTTATCAATGATCTGGATAAGGGAATCGAGTGTACCGTCAGTAAACTGCAGAAGGCACCGAGCTCAGCAGGTGTATTAACCTGCTTGAAGGTAGGGAGTCTCTACAGAGAAATCTGGACAGGCTAGATTGATGGGCTGAGGCAAATAGTATTAGGTTCAACAAGGCCAAGTGCTGGGTCCTGCACTTGGGTTACAACCCCACACAACTCTATAGGCTTGGGGAAGAGTTCAGTTTTGGACTCGTCACTACCAGAAAGACATTGAGGTGCTGGAGCATGTCCAAAGAAGGGCAATGAAGATGGTGAAGGGTCTAGAGAACACAGTCATTCTCCAAGGCATGTTTAAATTGGTTATTTGGAAAAATTTCTTCACCAAAAGAACAGGCTGTCCAGGGAAGTGGTGGAGTCACCATCTCTGTACGTGTTTAAAAGACATGTGGATGCAGTGTTCAGGGACATGGTTTAATGGTGTCCTGGAAGTGCTGGGTTCATGGTTGGACTTAATGACCTTAAAGATTTCTTCTAACCAAAACAATTCTATGATTCTTTGAGTACACCAGTTAGAAATTAGGTGCAGTGCCCCTCTGAAACCTTGTTACCAGAAACTTTAAAAAGGAGCAATATGACGTAATCCGCGATGTGATTTTGTCAATAAATGAGCCTGTCAGTAACAGACAACTAAAGTCTATAAGGCTGCTACTAGTACTGAAACACAGAATCACAGAATTGTTTGGGTTGGAACAGACTATTAGAGGTCATCTAGTCCAACACTCCCTGCAATGAACAGGGACATCTTTAACTAGATCAGGTTTCTCAGAGCCCCATCCAATCTGACCTTGAATGTTTCCAAGGATGGGGTTTCTAACACCTCTCTGGGCAACCTTGTGCCAGTGTCTCACCACCCTTATTGTAGAAACAAAACAAAAACCTAAAAATAATAAAAAAAAAATCTTTCTTCTATCTAGTCTGAATCTTCTTATGATAAAATGATCACCCCTTGTCCTGCCACAATAGGCCTTGCTAAAAAAGACTGCCCCCATCTTTTTTATAGGTCCCCTTTAAATACTGAAAGGCTGAAATAAGGTCTCCGTAGAGCCTCCTCTTCTGCAGGATGAAGAGCCCCAACTCTCTCAGCCTTAAAATATTAGGTTTTTGGGTTGTTTTTTTTTTTTAATGTAGATATGTCATAATTGGTGCTTCAATAACTTAGATATTTTGTAATAGTTTGTGTTCTAGCTTATCAAGAGTACTTTTTCAGTAAGTAGAAATACTAGTATTTATTTATGATTTCAGCAGCATATAATATAGCTGAAAATAAAACCAGTGAGATATATTTGGAGATAAAGGAGAACCAGGGAGATTTCTCTGAGAAATTAACTATAATCCTTAAAAAATATATATAAAAATCTTATCAGTTCGTTCATTCTTATCAGTTTCTTTCACTTTTCTCATAAACATCTGGGAGTGGCTAGTAGCAGTGGCAGGACACTGAACCTAACAGACCACAAAGCTAATCTAAATGGTCATTCAGAAAAACTAGTCACTGTTACAGGGATAACCTCAACCCCAGAGATTAACTTTACCTTCACCTCTACTCATATACATCTGGCTTTAGCAGAGTACTGCAAACAAGAAGTGTTTTGAGCAGCGATATTCTATACAACCTAGCCTTTGCCACTCACAAATCTCTCATTTGCTGTAAACAGCAAAAAAAACCAAACCATGTTTAGCTTTAAATAATTAATCGGATGCCTAAAATAGCAATTCATATAAAATATTTAGTATTCATATAAAATATTTAGTAGCTGCACAGGGCTACCATGACAAGTGCTGTGCTCAGTCATACATACAACTTCACAGACTGAAGCCATGATTCTCCTTTTCAGGTGTCTAAGTCAGAAACTCCAATGAGTTCAACAGTTTCATAGCGATACAAAAAAATCAGGTGAGATGCAGGCAATACATGCGGTATAACCAATCCCACGTAAATTAGGAATAATTATTCTTTCTACATTTACAATGTTTCATCCTCAAACACGTAACATCTTTTCCTTTAGGTTGAATTGTACATTGATAAGTACCTAAACTCCCATCTAGTAACCAGTAGGAGAAGAAATACAAGAACAAGCTCTTCAGTTATATGGGTTTGCATCTCATCGGTGAGGGACAGCCACCAAGGCACTGAAGTACAGCATTTGGAAATACACTTGTCTCATGCACCCTAAGCAATGAGCTATAGTTTCACACAAATTAGAACCACCTGTTTTATATTATCTATTATATTTTCAGTGTGAACCCATATGCACAAGGTCTCCTTAAAACAACAGCTGGCAATTCTGGATCAAAACCACCACACCATTTATTATGATTTGCATTTCTGGATTGCAAAAAAGCAAAGGCTGAAAGGAGACTGTCTTCAACCACTATTCTGTTCTGCCAGCAGAAAGCAGAGTAGCTGTTATCTTGGGCAATTCAGACCCTTTCCTCCTCTTTGTCCAGTGCCAGAGCTGTAGCAGCTGATAGGGCCAGCTTTCAGGAAGCTCTAGGGCAGCTTTGATTTATCCCACCACAAAAAGCATAGTCTCTTCCCATCTATGAAATACTCTACATGAAACCAGTCTCTCCCTGCTAACCCAGCACCAAAGAGACATGCTGCTGTGTCTCATAGGTGCTGGCTGATGCAAAGGCCCTTCAGAGCTCTCCAAATCCACCCTCCAGCCATCTCTAATGTGTGTGACAGGAACAGTCTGGCACTAAGAAAGATGAGGAGTCAGTAAGCACAAAATCACTTTGCACAAAACACCTCTCCCTAATCTGTTCTGAGTGCTTGATCTGATTCACAGACTATTCCTGCTCATCCTTCGATATTTTTTTCAGTGCCCTATCAGCCTGTGATATTTTCAGTGTATGTATGCTTCTTACATACATGCAAAATCTGTAATTTGATGTACACTTGTTCTGAATAATCAGTATAAATTCAGTCACTTAAGAAACGTTCCTGAATATATCCTTCTAATTATGCACCAGACTGCAATTCCATGCTACTTTGACACAACACTGACAGCATAATCCTCTCCATGGAAGCATATGGTGTAATCACAGATCCTGAAAGTACTAAACACAGGCAATACCTAAGCAGATGCTTATAAGTGTACTACATATAACAAGCATGCAAGGGATCCAAAAATAAAGACTTTACATTCCACAAGTGTAGAACTGTATGTTACTGAAAGATTGATTAAATATCTCAAACAATCACTCACTGCAAAGATGTCTGGAGTCATTCATCTGTCTTTCCTAAAAAAGGTAAATATTTATTCACTGTTGAGGAAAAGCAGCCTTGCATGAATAATTGATTTTTTAAACAATTGGTATGATGTCCAAGTTCATGTAATTAAATTTCCCTTTGTCAAGACACATTACCCGTAAATGATTGCTAAATGCAAATGTGAAAACACAGACATTAATATCAAAACTTAGCTGGTGTTATAACCTCAAAAAACCCCAATGAACTGTAATATTCTCCATCACTAGGCCAGAGACACATATTGCTTATAAATCCCCTCTTCCATCAGCCAGCCCTAATTGTAAATATTATTGTCTGTTAAGAGTCCACAAACAAATTATGCAAAACAAAGCAAAACAGAAATTTTGTCAGCTAAATCCTATACCAACTGGAGTTGGTGGCGAGACTCCCACGGACTTCAAAGGCAGCAGGATTTGGCAGAGGTTAAGCGTTCTAAATGGCATTCAAACAACAGATGGATGTCCACTGTAGTTCAAAGGCACAAGACATAGCTTATGCCTTACTTATGTTAAAATCTTAACCCAGATTAGATAAATGTGGGAAGACCACTGTTTGTAAAACTGGGGGACAGGCCAAGAAGCTTTGTGCAAGCCACCATTCATCTGCTCTAAAATTGTGGTGAAAGTCTAACTTACTAGGATGAAGAATTAAAAATAGTGAAAGTAAGTGATCAGGTGACGCCTATACTCAGCAGCAATAGAGCTGACTGTAGCAGGTGCTGGAGGGCAGGGATGGGTCCTCTCCATCCCATGTTTCAGTTCACTCCCATCAATTTATGCTCAGCATTTCATCCACTCTACAAAGAGATGTGCACATGCACACACCAAGTTCTTCCTTGGCCTTAGTTTATAACAGAAAGATTTGCTTTTATTTTGTGAATTTATAGGACTAGTGCTATTCTACAAAAATCAACCATAAAGATATACATATTATTAATGAAAATTTGATGAACAAGCATGTTCATATCCAACTGAACAAGAAATTCAGAAACTTAAAATAAAGTGACCCCTTCTAACTGCTCTCTTTTAATCTCCTGGCACCTCTCCAGTTTATTCCATTTCACTAGTTTCTTCCAAATGGTATTTTATACATAGTCATGTCTATCCAAACCATAAACTTTAGGGTATCAGTCACCCTGTAGATAGCAAAGTCATGTCATTTTTAGAGAATGCCACGAATTTCATCCCAAAGACAGAAAATCCCTTACCAAAGGGAAAGTTTTATAGCCTTAAGAGAGGGATAAAAACACTCATCTATGAGTAAAAATATAGTGCTAAAGGACCCAGTAAAGATTTGGAAAATACATTTACATCAAACCACCCATGGGCAGAGTACCCAGTGCTGGTCTTCACAGGCTACAGTCACAGAGGCATCTGTGCTGGCTCCAGGCAGAGCCAGCTTCAACTCAGTACCCAAACAACCAGGCTTATGTGGCAAGTGTCCAACTGGCTCAGGTGAGTATTAGCTCACAAATATCTTATCTCCATTACACTTTTACTGTGCATTTTTATAGTGTGATTTTCATATGTTTTCTATTATCTATATTTGTTGTTCACAACCACCTAGTGTCATTGTCCTCTGCTCTGTCTCCCACCACCACAGGTAATCAGGAGATCCCTTGCAAAATTGAATTGACATTTGCAAAGCAGTGAGAGGTGAGGTTGAAGAAAGTTCTGTAACATCTCCATGAAACAAAAATACTTCATTGAAATTGAAAGAACCATTCAGCAAGCATAAATATGAACTTCAAGCAGTTCTTTGCTCTGATATTCACATCATCTTTGCTGTATTCTCTTTTGCAAGTGTATTCTCATATTCCCAAAGCATGGAATCCAGTTCAAAGATACTTTATTCTTCCAAAGGATAGTCCAAACTGCTTCAGAGTTACTATTCAGCATCTTGCCAGAAAAATAAAGCAAAAGGGTCCTTTTGTTCTGGATGCTTCTGACTGAGAAATGACTTTGCTTTACAAGTCCCTATTTCGCATTCTGTCTGAGCAGGCACAGTTTGGAAGCAAAGAGCTCTAAAAAGAAGAGAGTTATTAAAGGCTCTTTGGCAAACTGACAGATTCTATGCAAGCAGCCCTGACGGCAAAACATTTCGCCATCAATTTGATGATTACCCTTTAGAATTGAGGGTTAATGCATATTTTCATTCACAAATAGTTACTTTAGGCATTTTCCTTATAACAGTGTAATCCAAAAAGTAGATTGAAGAGGAGTACTAGAGGTTTATCATGCAATAATTTTTCTGTCCTTGTAGGTAAAGTATGTCTTAGACAAGCTGCCTAATGAGATTTATTTCAGATGTAATGAAATAATTACCCTGAAGTTCATGTCCTTGTGCTTAATATAGCATGGATCTGAGTCACCTTTTGCTCAAGAAGCTGTCCCACACCTCACCTGGATCCACTTTGGCAAAACAAACCAAATAAACAAAAAAAACCCCCATGCAACAGTTGTCTCAGCAGTTTAAGATCTCCTGTAACACTGGCTGGTGGTGAAAGGCTGAAATGAGAAAGCTCTCACATTTTCCACCTATTTCATGACAGCTGCTGCAAAGAAAATCAAATATAAGGCTGTGTAGGTAATGTATTTCTTGGTTTTGCCATTGAACAAAAGCAAACAGCAAGAAAAGAAAACACAAATGCACAAAACCTCACAATGCTTTTGCTTCTATTCAGATCAAATGAAAGTTTATATGAAATCTGAAACTAAATATATGGGTTTAAACATGTATTAAGAAATGATGTACATAAACACAAAAGTAGAAAGCATCAGCCTTCCTCTTTTATCCAATATCCTACTGCACAGAGCATTTAGTCTGAGATAAGTTATATCCATTACATCCCAGGAGAATGTCTCACTGACAGTGCATCTGCTCTTCAAGGGTGGTATAAAACTTAAGGCAGAGGTACTAGTTTCACAATTATACCTGAAGCAGATGTACAAATCAAAAAATCTTCATCCTCTCTGACAACAGATACACTTGCTGTCTTAATAAATATCACAGTTTTCAGTGTGATGGAGCTGCAAAACTGGAAGGATAATCCCAGCCCAGAATTTCCCATCCTCGCAGTAGAAGAAGTCAGAAGACAGACGTGGATTCAGACCTTTCAGGAAAAAGAAACATTTCAGCTTATGTCTTTGTTCCTCAGAAGAAGGAAATACTCTCATCATCCTGGTAAGGTCTGATAAAAGAGCAATTCCATTAATAAGATTATCCAGGGTTTTTTATGAGATAAAACTATTAGATCAGTTCTGTCTAAATTTACAAGTCATTCAACAAATATTCAATCTCCTGAATGTATATTGCATCCGTGAAATACAAGCAATGTCTCTTCACCCCACATTTTCCTCCCAGAAGTTGGAGGACAAACAGCAGAGTATTCCACTTCACCTTATTTTAAATGTTAATACCACTGCAAGTCTTGAAGTTCAAAGATGAAGACGGGAAATTACAGATCTACAAACTCCACACCACCATAACTGCATTTTTAATGTTCATTCTCAGAAAGAAAATGAAACTGGAAGGAGATCTGCAAGCGCAGAGGCACTATCAAGTGGATGTGAAAATGGATTTTATGTTGGGAATACTAAGTTTGATATTGGGGTTTCTGCACAGGAAGTAAAGCAGCAACTTAGAGGCAAAACTGAGCAAACCAATTTCCATCCATCAGTGGTTAGGCTGAGTGGTAAGGCACAGAAGAGAGTAAAGGTTAGTCTTTAACGGCTTTCTAGAGATACAGTACTTAACCCATGTTCACTTCCTATTCTGTCCCCGGCAAATGACTATTTGAGCTGTGAAACTTCCATGTCTACTTATCTTTTACTCTTCACTTGGATAGAATCTCAGTCCTTGATGATCTGCTATACTTGCAATATAATGTAAGCCATATTTCCCTATTCAATTCCCAGTCTACAGTTATTCAAGTAACAGAATATCATTCAATAAGAACCATTTTTTGCATAATTAAAACCAAATCTACTTGAGTTTTTCACGTCCTTTAGTTCTTCCAAACTGCCCTGAGGAACTGGGGGATAATTAGTATGACCAATAGCAAGAGCTTCTATCATCACAGAAGAAAGCAAGGTAGAAAATTCATCTGTATGCAAAGACTGTAAATCCTCCATATATCACAGGTACAAGCATCAAGTAGCAAGATGGTACAAAACATGAAAGTGAAAAAACAGCCTACATTAACTGCTCAGTATCATTTGGCCATGGTAGAGCATGCTTTGTCTGTTTTGTCTGCATTGAATGATTTATCTCCTCTTCAGATACCCATATTTGACCTCATGCACTCAATTCGTTCTCTGGAGTGCTGTACTAGTATACCCTTCTTCCTTGAATCGTACCCCCAGTGGGAATGAAAGGGTCATGGTCTAATAGCAAGTGAAAAGTTTTCATGTACTTGATGTGAGGCTGTAGGCCTCAGGCCCGTCTAAGCATCACAGAATATCATGAAACCTTAATAATAAGTTTTGGAAAGATGAAGAGAACTGTTCGCTATACTATTCCACATTTTGATTCCATTTAATTTTCCCTGCACTTTCATAGCATAGGTGAGAAACCCTGGAACAGAGGACACTGTGCTGACAAAGGCCAACAGAGATGTACAAATAACTTTGGAAATTTATATATTGAGGGTGGGTGGGCAGGGGAAGAAGTGAAAGGACTTAATGAGGTGCAAAAGCGTTTAGATTGTCAGTGGTCAGTTTCATCATGACAATGATCAGGAAAAATATGATTAGCTCTTTGCTCCACAGCAGTCAGATATGAAGAAAAAAATACCAGAGGATCTAAGGGAAAGCAAAGTCAGTCAAAACTAATGGTAACACTGTGCCTGGCAATGAACAGGAGCAATTCTGTAACACCATCCACCTTTTTGGGCTTTATTCATGAGTTGAAAATGAACAATCTGTGTGTCTTGGAAATAATTACTTGCTTGTGATGGGTTTATACACCCTGCTTGGGCCGGGAAGAGACATAGAGCTGGATGGAAGAGGAGAGAGACAATGGAAAAAGCCCAGTGCTTCTTCCATTTCAGTAATGATTTTGAGCTGAAATCTGATTCTTTTCACCTGGAAACTATTTTTTTTCCAATTTGAAATTGAAAAACTCTAATTTCCTATCACAGTTACAATGGATACCTTTCGAAGCTCTAGAGTATTGTTTTAGTGATGTCTGTGATATTCCTTTCCACAAAATGAGAATGTATGGCACTGGGAGAGACATATCCACTTCCCACTGGAAACACTATTTCATATGCCTTTATATCATCGGAGGCCAGTACCTATGGTCATTTTCAGATTATCTTCAGCATATGAGCATAAAAATGAGATATTCCTTATTCTGAACTACCTTCTTGACTTGGATGCGCTTCCTCAGAATTGTTTGCCCAAAACGCATCTGCATATCAAGAGGCAGCTATCCTCAGCGGACGGACACCCTGCCCTTGGCAACGTGACATGAAGCAGCGTGCCTGCCATGCCGGATGTGTGAAAGCAGTGTGTCACTTCAGGAACCCTTACAATGTTTCTGACTTTGGCCATTCCCCCAAAGGGGCATGGTGTCAGGTGCAGCATGAAAAGAGTTTGCACAACTGTACCCTTATTCTTCCCTGTACAGCCTCACAACAGCAAAGTACATGCCCCTGCAGCCACAAAGCCCAGTTATTGTAATTCTCTCTGTATTGAGTTTCCCCCTGCAGGGTTTTCCTGCCTTGCACAGTTAGGGCAGCTCATGGCAATATGTTGTCCAACAGGACAGAGCAGCAGTTTTCACATTACAGCCTCCCAATGTGGTGCCCCGTACTCAGGAAAAAGAAAGCCTTCAGAAGAAAGGCATTGTACAGATTTGTTCACCACTGGGTGCAGAGTTTCATTTTCTTAACATCCCTTCATCCTTGCATTCAAACTACCACCAAGGAAGGTGAAGTAAGCTTTCTTCCAGGTAAAACACCGTCCCTGTAATAAGCTCTGTGTACCTTGGCAGGTCACAGTCACCCCTGTATGCTCAGCCAGCCCTCCTGTCTGCAAAGTTTTTTGCGTTTTAAAGGTGTTAGCTTTAACCACTGTATCATGTCAGGAGACCTTCAGAGATGTACCACTTCAGCCTCATGCTCAGTAAATTCCTTCCTGTGTTGCTTACGCACCTTCTCTCCTCTCTGGCCTTCTGCATTCAGGAATCAGGTAGAACAAATCTGCGTGTCTCTTTCAACATGATTTACCTTCCCTACATAAAAAAAAAAACAGTGTGCAAATGGGTATCAGATCCAACCATGGCATAATTGCCGTTTCTCCTGGATTTATTGTGATTCATTAGTTCAAGTGGGTCCAACATTCATGCAATTAGCATGCAAGGCATACAGCAGGGAGCACATTATCAGCACACAGAAATTAACAGGTAAGAACCATCAATGCACCATCCCTTCACTTCTCTGTGGGTCTTCAATTGGAGTTTTTCACAGGAAAAAGTTCAATGAAGCTCTTAGGGCTCCTCTACATGAAGTAAGCTGCTTCCACACGACTCACACAAGACCTTGTAGCCCATCCCAACAGCTGAGCCTCTCAGCACTCTCTGCAGTGTTCACACTAGCTCCGTTTAAAGTAACAAGGAAGTTAGTGCAACCCAAGTGGAGCAGTACATTAAAGCAATCAGCACTGAAGGCACTACAACTATCTGTACCTAGGGTATTTTACTTGAAACTGCATTTTGCCTGGTTCCTTGGACAGGTGTTCCCAATGCAGAAGTGGTATCAAGAAAGGGACCACCAACGCCTTCTGTCCCCATTAGAGGCTGAACCATAAAAAAGAATTAATCTTGTTTGTACACACTTAAACCATTTTGTGAAACAAACCAATAAACAGTGTAAGTGGGGACAAAAAGGGGATTCAGTTCAAAATTGCACTGTCAGCGCCTAACAAAAGCAGTCTCAGCCACCACAATCATGTTGAATCACCTTTTTGGGGGGACCAGAGTTCCACTAACAGTTAGGGGTTGAGAACTCACAAACCTCGCAAAATGACAGCTGAGAGGTGGTGTTACTGGGTGCTGCCTTTTTAGACCACTGCTGTAATTCTTTCAGACACAGATGCCTGAAAAAGGAATTTTTCTGCATTCTCTTCAGCATTGACTTAACAAATCACAGGTTTAAGTGCTGTTCAGTTGTAATTCCTCAGGCTAGCGGAGGTGGTACCCATCCTAGGAAGCTGCACAGAGTGCTTACAGACTGTGGGAACAGATAAAGATCCCACTGTGCATGCAGGGAAGTGTCTGGGAAAAGCAGCACGGCTTGCCCTTGGGAAAAGAGAAACCCATTCCTGGGATTGCCTTTTGTCAACAACCCAGGTGCACTTGGTAGAAAATGCAGGAGGATGGAGAAATCCAATGTGTACCAATCTAGTGTGTACCTCAAGGAGATTTAACTTTGAGGGAAAATAACCCATTATTTGAGCTGAATGTTATAGTTATAGAACCACTTGAAACACCAGAGAATGAGCCTCACAAGGAACAGGGTGAGCATGGTGATGACCCAACACAATCTGGTGATGGCAGCCAATAACCGAACAAACTACCTCTCCTGTCTTGACTGGCCACCTTAATAGAATGAGCCCAAGCCATCCACTGTTCTTACAGACATTTGACCGGGCTCGATAGAATATGGAAATTATAGCTGTGTACATATCAACACACATAGTGGTTAACAGTGGATAGTGGTTAATGAGAATATATAAACCTTACTATTGGATGTAAAGATGGGTTTATCATGTAGTATAGGTTTTAAGTGTTGGCAAAAGGGAACTTGATGCATAAGAAATAGAATAGAAAGAAGAAAAAAGGTATGGAACAGAAGAGTTGAATGTTGCCATACAGCTTGGGTTCAGTGAGTGAATGAAAAATTGCGATTAGGATATAAAAATGAAACCATACATGAATAGGACAGACAGAGGATATTTAGATGTATCAGATAATACATAACTGGAGTACATTGCAAATGGTATGAATAAGGGGTGAGGATTGTACCGTGTGTGACTGGGATGGAGTTAACTTTATTCATAGTAGCCCATCATGTTGTGCTTTGTATTTGTGGCTAAAACAACATTAACAACACATCAATGTTTTGGCTGTTCCTGAACCATGCTTGTATAGCAAGGCTTTCTCTCTTTCCTCTTCTATGCATCCCTATCCCCCAATAATTAGGCTGGGGTGGGCAAGCAACTGGAAGTAGACACAGGCAGGACAACTGATTGGAACTGATCAAAGGATTTTCCATACCATATGACATCATGTTCATTGATAAAAGCTCATGGAAAAGAGAAGCAAGGGGACCCATTCATAGTTACTGTCCTCCCAAGCATCCATTATGCATACTAAGGCCCTACTTCCCATGAAGCTGCTGGACATTTGCCTAGCAATGGGAAGGAGGAGATGAATTCCTCCTCTTGTCTTGCCTTTCTATGCACACCTTTTGTTTTCCCTATTAAACTGTCATTATCTCAGTCTACAAGTCTTCTTGCCTTCCTGCTATTTTCTGCCCCTTCTGCAAGGGTGAAGAATGATCAGATAACTTGCTGGGTGGCTGTTGGCCGATGTCAACCCACCACACCTATATCACTCCATGTAAACTAGAAGCACAAAGACTGTCAATGATACATGTTAAGGACCAATAAGCTTCACCACCAGAGATATTTTTTTAAAAGCACTCCCATCCCGAAAAAACAACACAAAATTCTTTCCCAATCACATAACAAAAATCATTAGAGCCAACAGCAGCTATGAAATTTGAGAAAAGTACATATATGTACATACACACACATATATGGAATAAAGTAGCAGCACAAACTACTTTCCTGAGAAGCACTTTACACTTAAATTGCTCCCTCAAAACCTAGAGCTGAAAAAGAAATTTAAAAGCAATGTCTCTGGACTTCTCCCATATCCTGAAAGGTCCTTCTGCACAGGGCCCCATGGTGCTCCCAGGGTGGAGAAGATGAAGGCCTGGTGTGCTTGTAGGATATTAGGAGGGCTGGACATGGTCACTAGCTGGGCTTAGGGCTGCTGCACTGCCTGACCTCTCTGATAATCCCCTCACCCCTTCTCTCGTGATGCTGTCTCTGTGCTCAGCCCTGCTCCAGCAGATGCTGCCCCACATCCCCATGTGTGCACCCCTACACATGCACGCCAAGGTGAATGACGTTAAACTCACACTGCAAGTCTATAAAACACCAATTTCATTGAGAATGGTTTCTGTAGCTGTTTTCAAAAACTGTGATATTTACTTTAGTCCCTGATGCTTTCTAGTCTTTCCACCCAAAGAATGAAAGCAAATATGTATTGTGCCAAAATTACTGTCTGTTATTGGTGTACATTCACTTCTTATAAAAATGTCACCCAACTAACAGAATCAGAATCAGCAACTGAAAATCATCTTTAATTTTTCCTTGAAAATGGTTAAACAATAGTTCTAGAAATTGACCTCAGGAGACAATATGCAAAAAGATGAAGAATTCAGATCCATATACTTTGCTCATCTACCATCCATCTGTTAAATTATTGTATCATGACCTGATAGCCTATAAAAACAAATCTTGATTAGGTAGTACAAACGAACCAATCA
>JANHFX010010353.1:29443-71429 GCA_027560015.1 Chloroceryle amazona | reverse complement strand
TATACAGGATTTTCAGTATCAGGCCCTACGTGTTTCCAAAAACAATTGCAAAAGAACTTTATTCTTGAAGTGCTTGGCTCCTTCAGCCTTCCTGTCCAAGTTTCGCTGTAGATTCTCTTGTCTGGGCCTGGCTAAGCTATAGAAGCAGCGTGGAAAGGTGTTCCTCAAGGATGCAAAGGCATATTTGAAAGCAGCTGGTAGAAGTGTCTTGGCTTTGGCTCTTTAAAGTGTGAGGAACCTCAGACCCATTTCAGTTTAGATGTCCAGTTTAGCTTGAAACTTTTGCAACAATGAACAGGGAGATTATCTGGTTGCAATGCCCTCTTCAGAAGTGCCCTCTTTTTATCATCTTCAAGCATGACCCTTAAGAGACCGTGGACCAGTACTAAATTTAGATGTCTAGCTTTAAATTAAGTAATAAGGATCTCAGTTCACGTGCTGGTATTTGTCTTTTATTTACATACAGCAGTTCCATAGACTGGTTTCCTGATTTGCCACTTTTCACTGGTTTTACGTCAGCTTTCCTGTGTTTTTGAGCAGTTGCTCCTGATTTTGTGTGAATGAGTTGGACTCCCCAGACTACTTGGTTAAAGGCTGTAGTTGAGGCTCTTTCTGATCCAGGAGCAACTCTTCCAGTGGGTTTTCTGGGCTGGGGAATTAGTTTCCTCTCACCTCCAACAGGTACCAGAGACTTGATGATGAGATGGGGAATTGAAGATCTTTGACAAGGCTGCTAATCAGAATCTCAGTGCTGGGTTCTTCCCCAAAAAAGAGGACATGTGCTTATTGACTGAAGCGGTGCCTCAGCTTGATCATAACAATGTAAGTTCGGAAACAAGTACTGTAATTAACCATGACTGTATTACTGGATGTGTGCATGTGTAATTAACAAAGCAGATACTTTTCTGTATGTGGCTTTATTTATTTGTTTGTGAAAAGTCCTCAACATTTTCATCAGCATATTAAGGTTAATTAAAATTAATTCTGTTTGTATTGACTGCCTTTTCACGTATGCGAAGTTTGTGCAAACCAAGTGTGTGGCCAGGGCCTTCTTCCCTATAAAATCCATAATGTTTGCTTTCAGAGCTGGGGGAAAGAGGAATCAAAATTGCAGGCTGTTTGAAATTTAAATCAGAGCAATGCTGGTCAATAGTATCAAGGTTACAGTGCCCTGGAAGATTTTGATTGGGTGCTGCCAGGTGCATGCTGGGTGACAATGACATTAAAGGTCAGTTGAATGGAGTTCTGAGATTTTCTTTTTGGTTAATGCTGAGATTCCTGGCTGAAAAAAATTATGGAAAGCTGTGATCTCTTTTCATACAGTAGAATTGTACAGGTTTGGGGATGATGTTGAGGCTGTGCAGAGGACGAGCACGAGAGCAGTGTTTGCACTCTGCTGGTGTAAGGATTCCCTGGCTGAGACAAGAGTTCACTTACGTGAAGACCTGAACAAATACATAGCAAGACACAACTATTGTTGAGAAGAGTTTGCAATGTTAATGTGTAGGACTGCTGTGCTGTGGGGAAGGGAAGCGTTTGCACAGGACCGTAGGGTGGTGGCTGTGGGTCATGTTGCAGGCCATGAACACAACAGAGGGATCTCCTGAGAGCTGGAGGGGAACCCAATATTACTGACACAGCACCACAGCTCCCTGCCTGCGCTCCTTCCAGTGTCTTCCCGGTGCCTGTATTTCGACAGGTACTTAAATGGGGTACAGAGCAGAGAGACTGTTCAAGCTTCCATTAGATGAGACTGGGAGAGGTTTCAGGATGAGGTAAATGGCAATACAGCAGGTTTTTTAATATGTATTGCTTGAACAGGACCCCAAACTTGCCAGAGCTTTCAGGTGGATCTGGCTGCAGTTGTTCCTTAAAATGAGCTCTTCAGAAAAGACTTCAAATTGCAAAAGTGATGCTTAATTAGACAACAAACCAAGACAGTATGTTGATGCTTTAAAACAGCAAAAATTCAGATCAGCAAATTTGAATTAAGACAGATTAAAACAAAGACAACATAAGCAAATGTCCCTCTTTTTTCCCCTCTTGTGTGGATAGATCTTCTTTGAGGTTTGCTCTTATCTCGGCAACTCCTTGGCTTTCTGTGTGACAATGAGCTCAATGCAGTCCTTTTTAGGTACCTAGGACAATGAATTCTATCCGTCCCCCTTTAAGGACCCCCTTGTGCATCTCTCCCTGCTCCTCTCAGCTCTGATGCTGTCTTTGCTTGTGTGCAGGATCCTCCTTGCTGGTGGGTCTCACTCTCTCCATCCTTCCCTCCTTGCACTGCAGGACAAAACTGATACTGTCACATTTGCCACTTCATTTGTCAAGTTTTGATCCTCACGATTGGCACATTGAGAGGATCTGGACTGCTGGCAATTCTTGCAGCTCTTGGTACAGACTGTCTGCAGGCTCAGGATCATACTTCTGTGTGGACTTACTCTAGATTTATGTTCCTTTGCTTTATTCCCCAGGGAGGGAAATCTCTACAGGGTGTAAATCAGATTTCTTTTCTTTTTATTATTTTTTTTCTTTTTTTTTTTTTAGCTGTGCTGCCTCATAATTCTTTCAAATGTAAATTTGAACATAATTCTGCAACAAGAATGGATTCTATGGCTAATCATGTGGCTTCAGGCTTTTTATCTCTGTAAAGCTTTAGGCCATTTCTGCAGAAATATACAGAACATCTTCCAAAGAATAAAACGGTAATGTCCTAGATCATCCAATTGCTTTTCCATAAGCTCTTGTGAAGGTGAACATATTTTAGTTTGTTTATATAACAGTTCTATCATCTAAAAAGGAGGAAAGCGAAGTGGGGGGAGATCCTTTTCCCATTGAAGCTGGCTTTTAATCTGCTTCTTTGACAAATGTACTTGATGGTGATGGTATTTTTCCATTCCTGTCTACTCCCAGTAAGACTGAACGATGTGCTTCTGTCTCTCTCTTGGCTCTGATAATGTTTTTGTACTAACATAACATAATGCCATACAATTAGAAATTATATGTTAGCTGTTAGTCATAGCCCAGTGAGTTTACATTAGACAAAGGAAATTAAATGGGAACCAGAGGAGACCTAGGAAGCGCAGTTTATATTTTTTTTATATTCAGAAATATCACATTTCTATTGATGAGCATCATTTCTGCCTGTATGGGGGAAACTAACTGTGCTGCAGGCAAAATAATTCCTGGTCATTTCTTCACATTGAAATCATGCAGAGTTTGTAAATGCAAACTTAAGAGAGTTTTTCCTCTCTCTTGGAATTGATGGGTTGCTTCTAGATTTTTATTCACTCTCTAAAAGGAAATAGAATTATTTTTAGTCTCGATTCTCTGTAACACTAAACGATGCCTTGTAAATTGTTTTGTTTGACGGAGTGAGAATTCAGAGACTACTGAGGCACTTGACTCTTTGTCCCAGTAGGAACATCTCTTTAACTGGCTTTGCTCAGTTGGACCAGTGGTATTGCCAGTCTGGCACCTGTGTGCCTGGTGGTGATCGGTACCCTTTGCCTCAGAGGAGTCTGAGAGAACCAGTCTGCTCATTAGAGACTGTCTTAGACTCTCACAACACCAGCCAGGTATGTTTGCAGTTCAAGTACCTTTCTCAATGCTACTTTTAATATCTGCTTCAAAATTCTTGCTTTGTCCATCTGATGTTTTGGAGCTTGTAATCTACAGACCTGCTTGTGCTACCACTTTGCTTCAGGTTATAATTCTTGATGCTTTCACAGAATCGTTTCAGTTGGAAGAGACCTTCAAGCTTATCAAGTCCAACCTTTAGCCCTGCACTGCCAGGGCACCACTAAACCTTGTCCTTCAGCACCACATCTTCACAGCTTTGAAACCCCTCCAGGGATGGGGACTCCACCACTGTCTTGGGCAGCCTGGGCCTTGCTTTGACAAAACTTTCTGGGAAGAAATTGTTCTTAATGTCTGACCTCAGCCTCCCCTGGTTCAACTTGAGGCCATTTCCTCGTCTGTCTGCTCCTTTGGAGAAAAGATCAACCCCACCTGGCTCCAACCTCCTGTCAGGGAGTTGTCAAGAGTGAGGAGGCCTTCCCTGACTCTCCTTTACTCCAGGCTGAACAACACCAGGTCCCTCAGTCACTTCTCTCAAGACTTGTGCTCTAGACCCTTCCCCAGATCCTTTGTCCTTCTCTGGACATGTTCCAGCCCCTCAATGTCCTTCTTGGAGTGAGGGGCCCAAAGCTGAACCCAGAATTCGACATGCAGCCTCCCCAGTGCCCAGTACAGGGGGAGGATCCCTGCCCCTAGCCCTGATATGACTCGGGTTTCACACTGGTGCTGATAAAAGCCAGGATGCTGGTGGCCTTCTGGGCCACCTAGGCACATGCTGGTTCATCTTCAGTCAGGCTGGGTACTTCCGATGGCTCAGTTAATGAAGCCTCTTTGAAACTGGAAACACAAGACTCAAGCATTTCAAACGAGTGCCGTCTCACAGCTCTCGTGTCTGCTGTAGCCACGCTATGTGATGGCAGCAGTGGAGAAATGTGCTGTTTGTTAAAAAGCAAACGTGCTACAGCTTGTTGTAGGGTATTATACCTTGCAGAATTAGACCAAGTGTCAGGTTGTTACAAGCTGTACAACTTGATGTGTAGATTGTGTTAAGTGGAGCCTCTTGTTTAGCTTTTTAGGACATTTTCAGGCTTGTTTCTCCAGGTGAATACTCAAGAACAAAATGTATTCCTCTTATGCCTGGTGCTAAGTGCCCAGCATGAACTGGGGTGTATTCCTGCCTGGAGAGGTAGCATGAGGCTCTCTCTCCCTTCATGGTATGTTGCTCTGGCATTCAGTTAGTTGAATTACTCTGCTTTATAAATGTATAAATTTCTGTCTCCCCTGTACCTGGATGTTTTCATAATACACTTGTCTCTATACAGCTTAGAAGATTAGATTTTGTTGATCATTAAACACATTCATGATGATTCAAAGTATAATAAATTGTTCTATCTTTTTGGCTGAGGTTTCCAAAGTTACCACAAAGCCTTAGATTAGATCCACCTATTACAACTGGGAAACAACACTGTCTGAGTGGTTTGGAGAATCTCTCCCCGTGTGTTTATCTTGTGGCTCATACTTCAGCGATACCTCTCTAATACTGATTACTAGTAACTGCTGACAGAGCTTTTGTAGACCGAGATGGCAAGAGTGAGAGAGAAATCTGGCTTTTTCCCTTTCTTCTCTTGACTTCACTTGTTCCTGACCTTACACTATTTTCCTGTGTGCTTGCAGTTGCTATTTTTGTGTGCTTACAATTTGGATTGAATAGAGTTATGAGTAGATTTTTCTACTGGTGTACATGGTCGTTTACATCTGTGCTTGTGCAAGTGCATTTATGGGCTTCTGCACAGAAATGATTTTCTTTGAAGTGGAGCAAGGAGGATGTTCTGTTGGGGTGTGGCTACTTGCATTTCCCATTCTCACATATGTGCAGTACTGTGTACCTGAAAGGCAGAAATTCCTCTCCAGAACAAGGAACTGATCTTGGAGGGGAGGGATGGAAGGAACTGGGAAAATTAAGTAAAAAGTTTTAGCGGGAAGACTGAACTTTTTTGTATACTCTATCTGACTCCAGAATCAGGGTTAGCTACATAAACTAAGGTGCTTTTCCTAGAAAAGCTTCATCTTGAGAAAGTGAACGGGAGAACCTCTGCACCTGGCTGGAAGGGGAAGAAAGGCTTCAGGTCTAGGCTTCACATAGGGAAATGTAGCAGTTATTTCCATTTTTTTTTCTCATAATGTCTTTCAGAGATACATATTTTTTGATTTTTAAAATAAATATTTGCAAACAGCACATTTATTTGTCCTACTTTTGTTTCAGTTCGGGATGCTCTCCAGATGGAGCAAACAGCAAATCACTTCTCCCTCAAAGGAAAGGCAAATCTACGAAATGGGATGTTGGGACACTTTGAATGAGTTCAGCTGACTGAATGTATTTTCTGTGGGGCAGGTGATAACTGAAGCTGTTGCATATGGGGCAGACCAGGACCTATAGGTCTCAGGAGAACTGTCACACACTGCTGTCAGAAATCTGGGCTGAAGTCCTGGAAAGGATTTTCAACCTTTTTCAGGTGAGATTCTTTATTCTGTTAAAAGGGGAGTGCAGTAAATAGATGGACTAAAAGGACTCGGGTATTTTCCTTGAGACACCCTGAGAATGTCTCATCACTAGGACAAAATCAGTAGACTCGAGAGCTTATGAATCACAGCTCTGCTGAGTGGGCTTCAGGTGGCTGTGTTTTCAAGAATTAACAGGCGATCCCTACAACATCCCATGAAATGCTTTGAGACACCGGAAGGTTTCAGAATCTGTTATTTAAATCCAGCAAAGAATATAGACCAAAGAGAATGAATCCTCTTGGCCATGCTTGTTCTTGCTTGGCTCTGAAGTTTATAGTCTTGTACTTATAAAGACTTGCTCTCTGTGTCTCAGTCCTCTAAGCTTATAACCACAAGGAAGCAAA
The DNA here is from genome assembly GCA_027560015.1 of Chloroceryle amazona. Taxonomy (NCBI): domain Eukaryota; kingdom Metazoa; phylum Chordata; class Aves; order Coraciiformes; family Cerylidae; genus Chloroceryle; species Chloroceryle amazona. Next base: position 64,944 of record JANHFX010010353.1, on the reverse strand, counting down.
CATCATCAGCAGGACAGTGAAGGCCAATTAGCCACAAAGCAGAATCACAGAGCAGCCATTCAGAGGCATCAGGCACTACAGTGGTGTTACAGAGATGGAGTTTTGAAAACCACTTTCAAAGCATCAAAAGTTAGTTGTGCTTGTAATAATTTTAATAGGGTGTTAGGTTGCTATTTTTAGGTGTGTAGAACTCCTTTTAAATGCTAGCTTACTTTTTTCATCGTCTGAAAAAATAAATATAAGATGGCAGAGAAAAAGGGAATTAAATTTAGGGTCATTAATAACATTAACTTGCTTGTTGCAGAACTACTTTTGGAAACCCTCTTAAGGGTTGCTGTGAAATCTTCCATTATTTTTTTTCTGAGAAATTAATTAAGATGGTTTTCATTTTGTCCTGTAATTAAGGCCATTCAGAAAAGCAGGCTTCACCAGATCTATCTCTATGTGTTTCGTTATCTCTCTCTGATGTAATACAAAAATGGTGCAACTGATTTGCTAAAAATGATATACTTCGATCTCATCTCGTGGTGTGCTCTGCTAAGGCTCGCCCTTCGCGTGCTGCTCTTCATCGACAGCTGTCCATCCATGGCTGGAAGTTAGTAACAGCAGTAATCATTGTTCTGTGCTGAGCTGCTGCTTTCTGAGTTTCTTTTACTTTGGTCACCTTTTTTTTCCACCTACTCACATGAGAACCACTTGAAATACCTGTTCATCAGGGAGCTGTTTGTTTGTAGTAGGTGAATGGCTTGCAAATATTCTTACCATCCTTGTGCTTCTCTTATGTTTGGCCATTAGGATGTTGCAATCCTTTCCTTCTCTCCGTTCCCAAGCGAGTGTGAAAAATCAGCATTTTGTTTTGATAGTGCATAAGTGCAAGTTTAAAAAACCAAAAAAAGGTGCTGGGTGGGGAATCCTGCATTTACTACTTGAGCTTTTGGAAATTCTATTAATGTTGTAAACACTAAAGTCATTAGATGGTGCTGGTGTAGACTCTACTGAGTTTAACTCAGTGCAAAACACTTTCATCTTGGAAAAAAGTTTTACCACAGGGAAAAAAACAAATGCAACAACAAAGCTGTTTTTAGAGGTTAATGGTGTTCCTAGTACAGTCTGGCTTAGTCTATCGCTCATTAAAGCTGCCACCTGTAACCACTGATTGCAAGAAAAAGAGGCTTTATCTACACAAATCTCCTCCGTAAGATGTTTTCTGATTGCAGCTTCCAGGTTGGTAGCTTAGGAGGAGAGGATACTTGTGGTGGTGTCATTTTTAGGACTGTGTGGATCGATTTTTATGTGAATCTTTTATCAAAAGGTATGGATTTTCCTTAGCTCTAAGGCTTTTGAGAGTTAAGATTGCTGCAGAGATGTTGTTCACTTGTTTCACTGGCCCTGTACAGGAAAGCATAGGTGCAACCTGGAGCTGCATCAGGGCAGACAGGTAATAAACAAATGGCTCTTTCTAATGGCAGCTTCGTTGGTGCTCCGTGTGGCTCCCAACTTCAGATATTCTGTGGTACGTGGATTTCTGAACTTTAAACTTCAGAGATGGATTTCAGGTTTGGTTTCAGCTGTGGGTGAAGGTTCAGGTTTGTTGTTTTCAGCCAAAAATATGTTATGGTCTATGTTTCGGACTAAAAACTTCCTGTTAAATCTGAACTCCACTTCAGCTCCTGACCTGAAGGAAATCCTTTGGGATCCACCACATCTTCCTTGCTTTTGTTCTCCACTTGTAAAAATCTTCCTCACTTTTTGCATAGATTTCAGTTTGATAGGGTAGGAACAGGCTATGCTTTGTACAGCAGACACTTAGAATGCCAGAGAGGCATGAGTTCTCTTGCAGAAGAATACTTATCTGAAACATTTCTCCTGGTTTTGATCCCGAATCTTTCCATGCTCACTGTCTCTAGCAGCTTGCATCTCTGAATTTTATAACCCTACAGGCATAACAGTGCTACCCTGTTCATTCAGATAAGGAATTATTCATATTTGATTTGGTATTACAGCAAAAAATACTTTATAGCTAAGGGGGAATCTAAGCCTTGAAACCTACCCTTGTCTCTGCACCATAATTCTGTCAGTGTTTGGGTGTAATTCTGGGGTACCTTGAACTGAGCTGAGCGTTCTTGTACCATTCAAAACCACATTGCTGCACCGCTGCTTGGACACAACTTTGTGTTCTACTAGGTGAAAATGTGGCAAGCTGGTGAAGATATACCTTTATTGATCTGGTTTTTTGCAAGCTTCATTCTTGATCTAGACTTTGGTTAAAGGCTGTGTCCAGCTGACCCCAGTTATGTTGGCAGCTTATAAATGCCATCTGTACCACTCCTTATTCAGGTTATGGAAGCTGTTGGTGCTGCTGTGGCTGGTGTCCTCTTGAGGTTGTTTGCCAACATGCCATACTTGGCAGTGTTGAAAGAAAAGATCTTGCACTGACTTTTGCAAGCGTAGTAGAATGAAATCCACTGATCTAGCTAAGTTCTGATGAAGGTAAGTGTTCTGTCTGTTGAAATTCTTTATGAAGTATCACATGAAGATTTATTTTTTTTTAATATTCCTATCCCTAAGCATTCGTGCCTTCCTTGGTTGCCTTGTTTTATCCCTAAAATCAACACGTTTCAGTGTTGTTTGAAGTTCTCCTTCTGCAATATTTATCAGTTTTTCAACTGCCCTCAGATAAGGAACCTCATGAATAAGATAGATCGTTTACACTCCTATTTACGTTATGTGTAAATGAGTGGCTTTCTTATTTTCATGGGTTGGTGAGATTGTAAAAAATGTTGAGGTTGTAGATTTTCACACTGGATCCGCTCATGCACCAACCACAATTTTAGCACCCGGATTGCCTCCTGACAAGCCTTTAGTGGGTAGTGACTGCAAATCCACTCGCTTGCCTTCATACCAAATGGATGTATTCTTTGACCCAAAGGACTCCCTGGGCTCTGGTGAAGCACAGGCACATTAGCCGCTGCTTTACAAGTTTTGTGTCTTTCACTAGCTGAATTCCTGGCCTCTTAGCTGGCAAATAAAAGCACAAACAAAACAACCCCTTCCCACACTTTTACGGTGAATGAAAGTCTGCTGTGGATATGCTTTTAGGAGGAGGCCTGAAAACAGGCTCCTGAGCTGAGTGTTAAAAAGGGCTTTATGCCTTAAGTGGCAAATGCCACTCTGACAAAGGATTAGTCAAACTTTGAAGGTCAAAGTGGGGTTCGGGAGCTCTGTCTGAAGCTCCTTTTTCTATCTGAAAAAGAAACCTTCAAAGGCACATTTCAATACTTGACATGCAGCTTTTCCCCCTCTGTCCCAGCCAACGAAACAACCAATGACAACAGAGTGGAGGAAGACAAGAAAAGCATGTAAACCAGCTTGCAATCGCTTTCATTCAGCAGGAGCTGGGGGCTTTCTTCTGTTTTGTTATTATTTTATTTCCTTTGCATATTTTTTCTTTTCTGCCAGTTAAATTCGGTGTTCCTACAGATTGCAGCTTGGAAGTGGGCTATCTGATACAGAAGCCTCTGCAAACCTGTGTATGTTAACAACTGAGAGACACATTTTCAGAAGTGCTCTGTATTCAGCAGGCTGAATTTTCTCCCTTACCCGCCCAGCTGCCACACAAAAATAACTGAACCAGTCTGGTGTAGTTTCTCTTTGCGTAAGAGGAACATGAGAAGGAACCAGTAACAGGCGGAGTGAAATTGCCAAATTATTTAGAAATCTTTTTTGGCTCTGATCTCTTTGCAGGTTGAATATTTCTCGAGACACGGCCAACACTGCTACGCCGCTGGCCAAGAACATGTCAGATTTCACTAGCTAAGCAATGCGGGGTCTGCTCGGTACTTGGTTGGGAGACCTCCAAGGAAAACTCAGGTGCTGTAGGATGTGGTAATTACTAATTCAGCAAATCGACTTTTCCGAGTCAGTGCAGCATCTGTGTCCGATCTAGGGAGATGTTTGAGCACTCCTAGCAAAAAGCATGGGGTAAAGGTTGGCAGGATATGTTATGACTCCATAAAACGTTTTGGAATGATAAAGAAATAGATATTGTGCGCTCCCTCCGATTCCTCTGTAAATCTGAGGTTTCATAGGCTAGTGTACTTTCCTTGCCTTTGGCAGATCCGTGTTCAGATCGCTCCTCTGGCATTATTCCTTCCCCAAATCTGTGTTCTGCCTGCCAAAAGTGCATGACACTGTGGTACGGGCCTGTTTCTTTCTCAGCTTGACCAGTGATTTTTATCTCGAAACAAGAATTAGCATATAGGAATGGAAAACCCCATTTTATTACCCTTTTCAGCCATAGCTGGAGCTGCAGGACATCAGTTTATTTCCGAAGAGCTAATGAGATTGGTATTCAGAACCCCATATGACTTGATTCTTGGACCTTATCTGGGTTTCAGTTTTTGGACTTCCTTGGCTTCCAGCATGCAAACCCTTAACTTCTAATAAAGTAATTCTTTCTGTCCCATCTTTTACTGTGCAGGGTTTCTCTGTAAAGTATCTGACTTCTGTCTGGCGCAGCTATCTACCCAGCTCCTATGGGTAAATAGTTGAGACTTCTTGAGGATGAAAGTTCTATCCAGTGAAGAGTAAATAGTATTTCTTATGTACAGTGGTAAAAATTATTTATTTCCTTACCTGAGGGGAAATTGTTACTGATGTGTCTGAGCACCTGTTTAAACAGGTCTGTAATGGAGAGGACATGAGTAAGAGATATATGAAGCATTGGTTTTTCAACTTCAGCATAATCAACTTGACATAGGTATTGTGATAGAAAAGCCAAAAAAAAACCCAAAAAAACAAATGCAAACAAAACACAGTTTCCTAATAGATAAGCTTGAAGCACTCGTTGAAATCACTCCCTGAATTGAAAGTAATAAGCTGAAGTAGCCCTTTCTTCTGACCCGCCTATAGTAGGTTTTCAGCTCTTCTGGGTCTGAAATCAGCAGAGTTTTCCTCCTTGAGAATGGGTAAAATACATTAGTTGGTTATAGAAATCCTGACCAAAACACTGGTCTGTATGAGGAGAAGGGGAGATAGTTTAAAGAAATTTTCCTGCTGATTTCCAAAATGATACAATATCTCTATGACCTCCTGAGGCCAAGTAGGTCTCAATTACCTTTCTTACTGATTTTTATGGGTTGTTTTGTTGTGGGGTTTTTTGTGGTGTTGTTTTTTTGTTTTTTTTTTTTCATCAAGGATGCTCAGGAAGTTCTGCAAAGCGGAAATGGGCTGCTAGCACACGCTGAAATTAATTTTTGGCCATGACTGTTTACCTGTTTCAGCCTTGAACTGTGTACATCCAGGGATGTTTGGTTTTATTTTAAACTAAAAGTGTGTAAAGAACACAATTTCTGTGAGTACAAAAGTTCATATTCAGAATAAAGAAAAGCAAGCTTGTCCTTGCTGAAATGTATTTATTGCCAAGTAGGCTGTGAGAGAACATCTGTGTTTCTGCTGTGTAAGATGGTCTTCAGTAGATTCTTGTTCTTCACACAATGGTAGCTGCCTCTTATAGCTGCATCAGAACAAAGCTCAGTATCTGTATCTACAGAGCACTTAAACCATGGAATTTCTTCAGTGTTTCTCCAGACAGTGATCTTCAGGAGTTGTTTAACTTTTGACTTCCTTCACTTCTTGACTTCTGCGTTTCTTGCCTCTCCTCTGGAGTAACAAACCCTCTCATGCAGACATACCCGTACAAGCTTTGTCCTGGTTTTGAGGTGTATGTCGTGGGGCTTTTATTCTGGGCTGTCTTGCTCTTTTAAACTTCCATTCTTACCGCCAGTGCTAGTTCTTAAAGAAGAAAATAAATAGGAGAAGTGATGATTGTGGAGTTGGAAATCCTTATTTACGATTTCAGAGTTCCTTCTGCAAAGCTTGTTGTGTGCCCTCAGAGAATAGCGAAATGCTCTGTGTGTAATGGATGAGCAACTATGGATGAGTGACTGATCTGATGCCACTTGTGTCCATTCTCATGTTCATTAACCACCGCTGATGTTCATGAAAATTCTTCGTTCAGAATTTTTATTTTCTACTATTCCTTCCACCCTTTTTATTTTCCCCTCTTCTCTCTGCAAAATGTTTTGCTGTTTGACTTTTTATTATATTTGGTATAGCAATGGCTGTGTAAGTTGCATGTTATTGTTTTTGCTTTGTAATAGGATATTTGAAATGTGCATTTTCCTTCCTGTCTTGAATGTCCCCTTCTGTTTTATATAAATATGTGTTAGTTTGGCCTCTGGGAACATTCTGTAGATGTTGGAGGCGTTGTGCTTTGCATGGTTGATACAAAGAAGGAAAAGTATTATAAATGCTAGTGGAATATTTTTGATAAGTAGCTGAAAGGTAAAAGCCACTTTTGTTTCTTCCAAGGCCTGTTCTTGGAGGTCCCAAGCTCTAAGATCTAAGGATTTTAGTAGTGGAACTGAGTTGCACAAGGTAGTTAGGAAGTCGTTTGTGTATTTTTATACATTCTACCAGTGAAATGGGCAAAGAGCTTCAGTCCCTAAAGGCCCAGTATTGTATTCCAGCACGTTATACCTCCAAGATGTGTTTCTGCAGTCTTCCTCTGGCTCCCTGTATTTTCTGTGCATGAATAAAATAAATCCCTAACAGCATAGGTTGCTGCCCTGACTCAGTCCTTTACGTGCTTTGACTGGGCTTTCCATTCCCATGGTCACTTTGTTGAAACACAGCAGGATGCCTCAGAGATGGCCTCTGAGATGATCCTTTGGAAGATGAAACGTAGCCACTAATAAGCCATTCCATTTCTTTCTCCCCTCTCTCTTCCTCATGCCCTGGGAAGGAAGCTGCTTGGCTTCGTATTTGCACTCCTGTAAAAAGTTGGAGATGTACCCTCTAATAAATAAAAATATTTAATGGAAGGGACTTGACCTGTGAAAATCAATCCGTCCTTCCATCCCTCCATCCCTTTTCCTCTGTCTCTGGGGTATGATCATGTAACTTCAGGATCTAAAAATGGTTACCAAAAGAGGGGAAAAAGAAGGGTGGGGGAAGTTTTGGGTGGTTTGTGTTTTTCTTTTTGTTTTTGTTTTTGTTTTTTTCCTGCCTAGCACCTGGACCTCCATAGAGGGATCTCCCATCAGCTGCAGCCTTTGAGGTTGTCCTTAGTTTGTTGGTGAGTTTTGTTTTGCTTTGAATCAGAGCCACACCATTTGGACATGTATTTCACATGTCCCAGGAGCTCTTTACCTTCAGCCTCCCTCCCCTCAACATCTGGATGTCTATTTAAAGAAATTTCTGTGCAGGCCAGTTGGGGAGATGTCTGAGGTGGGGAGCCGTAAGTCCTCTTGTATGAAGGAATGAGAATGCCAGGCATTCCTATCTGGGCTTCCATGTGAGCTCTAAGCTGGCCCTAAGCGAAGCCCAGAGACCCTCCATGCGAATGTCTCCATCTCTAGTTCAGTCTTGTGCTTACATCTCTCCCATCCCTGCGCTCCCATCGCCGAGTCCACGCGGCTGCCTCTGCTAGGAGTGCAACAACAAAGCTCTTAAGAGTACCCAGGCAGCCAAAAATAACAGCAATAAAAATAAAGACATTATTAAAGCCAGATACAACTGATCTGAAGTCACAGCGAGTGAAACATGACTCAGTCAAATCCCCAGGACAGTTGGAGACAGAAGGGGAAGGAGAGAGGAAAATCTCTATCTGTTTAAAGTTCTGGGCCCCAAACTTCTTACAAGTCGGCTTTGATAATTCATCAGACGACCACAAAAAAGAATGCCTCCCCCGCTCCAGATGCAACTGTGTCTTGTCCCAGCCTCTTTTTCCACAGCCTGTGAATCTCACCACATCAAGGGGGAGAGAAAATACATTTAAAAGTTCTCCTTATTTAGGTTGGGTAGGTTTGAAATATCCTCCAAAGGCAAACGTGTGTGTATAACTGAAGGCGTGTGTGCGTGAGTATGTACACATGTAGAGTTGTACTTGGGAAAAGGAAAAAAATACTGGAAAAAGTGGAATTTTGGTTCATGCTCAATGCAATTAGAGACAGAGGAGGCTGTAAGCCTCTTTCTTATGGCAAAGTTAATCAAATGAGAGTAAAAAACCTCAAAGCCTCCACCAAAGAGTAGAGAGTGGCCCAATGGCTGTGTGTAGACTGGGATTGGTAACTGCACCCTCACTCCACTGGGTGCATTGTATGCTATAGGGGAAAAACTCGAGTCCAGACAGTACTTCCCAGCAAAGTAAACTCTCCCAGATGCTTTCATATGGCTGTTGGTGGGACACTTGCTGGAAAAGCTGGTTGATGTACCAGGGTGCAACAGGAATGGAAGAGAAATGTAGGGTTGGGAGCGCTTGCTGCTCTCCTCTGCTATCACAATGAGAGATGCATTTTTCAGGTCTGTTGTTGTATTAGAGGTCTCAAGAGGATGCCATGAGAAGAGGTGACTCCCCCACGGCATTTGAGAAGAATGGCTTTGACTAATGGGCTTGAAGCAAATGGTAGAAAAGGGGCCAACCAAGAAAACTTGGCTCTGTTTTCAGTATCACACAGTGTGTGTTTTGTTCTCAGATTTTAGCTGAGGCCAACTCTGATATAAACAAATGGACTTCAAAGTAGTTAGTCTGAATAAAAGCTTACATGCTATTTTAATGATTCAAGTCTTTTGGGACTGTAGAACTAGTTTGAAAATCTTGAAGGTGTTTATTTTTGCTTCTTGGGCCAAGCAGAGATACAAGAAATAGATCAGGTTCAATTTTTTGGTTGATACTTCGTTTGTTTTTCAGCACCCTATGACTCTGAGATGCTTTTGCACTTCTTATAAGGGAGAATAACCTGCTTTTGAAATGGAAATTGTTAGCTACTGGTTTTATAATTTGTTGAAAAAACTATCACATTTGGAACTTTTCAGTCTTTCAGGGCCTGATACCCCTTTATTTTCTCTTTTCTTTCTCTGTTATTCAATACAAAGGAATCAGGTCTTGCTGCTGGGTTGTTTTTTTTTTTGTTTTCTTGACAGGATTTTGTTACGATCTTTTTGAACTTCATTTTATTGGTTTTCAAAATACAGGTACTTAGGAAAGGTCATGAAATGTAAAAATGAAATGTGAAGAAGAGAATGTGTAAATTCAGAGGAAAATTTCAGTGTCTGCAGTGTTTTTAATGGTGAAGGTTTTCCTTCCTTTTCTCCCTACCAGCTGTCTCTCTGAAATGTCTCCTTTTGCATTTTTTGTTTGTTTGTTTGTTTCTGGGGTTTGTTGTTGGTTTTGTTGTTTTCTCTGTTTGTTTGTTTAGGAAGGTTACAGAGAATTTCCATAGCTAAGTTAGGAGTGCAAGAAGTTAACTTGTGCTAACCCTGCAGCTCAGCTCCTGCTCCCTGCTGACATCTGGCAGTGCCAAATGTGAATGAGGCATGGAGATTTCCTTGCCCTTTTCCAAGCCTGAAAAGCCCTGAATAATCTTTTGAGGGATGAGTGGATCTGGTACTGAATATTCAGACCTCAATTTTGGGTATTTCATGTTGTCTTAGTCCTCTGGCTTTGCAGAAAACCTGTTCCTAATGTGCAAATCCCGAGGGCTTTCAGTGCCAGCGCAGATGAACCAGTTGAACATTGTCCTGGGTTTTCAAGAGTAAACCACAAAGCCAGTATTTGCAATCCTTGTCCCGTTAAATAACACATCGTGTGAATTGCCCAAGCTCTGTCCTCGAGACATAAATTGGGGCATAGTCTGAAGGATTTCCTCTGTTTGCGAATCTAACCCAGCAAGACTTGACTGCAAGATGCGATACAATTTGAGCACTTTATTTGCTAGGGCTTGTTACACAAGTTCCAGACAGGCAATATGTTACTTGCCTAATACCACAGACAGTATAACCACAGCCTTTCAGAATGTATTTGATGTCCCTAACAGAGCCCTGTAAGCTCTGCACTGTATGCCCAGGCTATATACAGCAGTTTTAATTTAGAAAGGCTACTACTTGCAGTTGTGTCAATATTACTTTAAAAAGTGTTTGGACGGAGGTGGGGAGGGGATGAGGGAGCAAATTTGGACCAGATTCCTGTGAACCAGTGTGTCAATATATAAAGTCAAATCTCCTATCAAGAATTACATACATGATGGAAGATGAATGGTCTGAAGAATGTTTTGTGAAACATTAGCTAGCACAGACCAACTCCCCATCGGGTTTTTTGTTGCCCTCGTTGCTGTCAAATCTGAACACTTTCTGATAACTGACATGACTTGCATCTGTCACACACATTTCATTTTCTATTTCCCCAGTGGAGCCATTTGTTTTATTAATGTATACGCTGCCGGTGCCTACATTGGAAGAAGTTAGTCTGTGTTGTTCTGCTCATGGTGTGGAAAGCAGTAAGGCTGCAACAGTCCATAGCTGTTGCATTTATGCCCTGAATGCTGGGAAAGCTGAGGCCAGCACAAAATGAGACATGTCCTCTGACTTGAGAGCAGTTGTCACCACCAGCTGTCCCTATTTTCTAGATAATCTGGATTCAGATGGCTGTGTTTAAAAGATGAATATTCTTAAATGCTTTCAGAACCCACTTTTAACTAAGGCGGGCTTTTTTTTCACAGTTAGAACTGGGTTTTTCATTGGGAGTGAAAGGAGTTACATGCCTAATTTCTGTGTTACGTAGGCATACAGAGTTGTACAACTGCTTTAGCTCACTCTGCCCTTATCCACGTACCTGTTAATTATTGCTGAAAAAAAAAAAATGTTGATTAAAACATGTAAAGCATTTCCAAAGTGTGCTAACTTATTCCAGTGCAGCTAAGTACAGTGGGCTATTGAAAGATCTCAGAATTTGCAGAGGGCCAGTTAGGTCCAAGAACATCCACGTACAGGCCTTGTCCCTGCTTGTGTCTACAGTTGGGTTAAACTGATAGGCAGTCTCAGATGAGCCTGGAACATGGGATTGATTTCCATGAGGTGTCTCTATTTTATAAAACTTGTTATAGCTCCAGATGTAGCATTGAACTGAACTTTCTAATTTCTAAAATATGTTACTGGATCTGACAATAATGAATGGCTAGTCCATGTGCTCTGTAATTTAAACACCTATTTGGAACTCTGTCTGAACACAGAGCCATACTTCTGCCCTTGGAGCTACTTTTTGTGCTGCGATTATTCCTTTCCTGAAGGTCATTATCAGCTGTGATCTGTTAGGTACAAGCTGCTGCTGTGCTTAGATGTGAAGTTTCACAGATTGAGTGACTCTCAGGATGCGTTTCAGTGACTTTTAGATACCTGAATTGCTCTAAGAGATGTTTATCCTCTACTTTTCATAGGCAAAATTCTGGCTGTGTTCTCCCTACCCCTAGAATGGCAACAGAGACTAGTGGGGAAATCTCCCTTTTGGTTTGGTCCTGGTGCATCCAGGACATGTTCAGAGCACAGAATTCGGAGTGCAGAGAGGTGGTGTTCGACTGAACCTACCGAAGTTTAAGATTTAATTGGAAGGATATTGTTGGATTGTTGCAACATACTGCTTTTCCATATTTCCATATGTGATCCTAGCTTAGGGTCATTTGAGAGCAGTCCAAGTGATGACTTCAGCAAGTATCTTAAATAAATTAGGATCAGGCAGTGATGGAAGAATTCTGGTTGTGGTTGGTCTGTCTTTTGGAAACTAGAGCACATTAGCAGAAACCAACAACAAATTTAGTATCGTGAATCTATTGGGAAAGGAGAAAGACTTCCACATTGCAGCATCTCTTACCTCAAAGTCAAGGATGTGAAATATCTCAGTTGGCCACCAAATCATGAAGGACGATTTATTGCATCTGTTTAAAAACAATTCTCTATTCTCTGGGGGCTTTGTCCTTTACTAGCAGAGCTTCGGACTCAATGATCTAATAGATCTTTTTCCATCGCTAACTTTTGTGGCTTGCCATATGTAGAGATAAACATCTTTCTTTCCGATCAGCATTGACGGACAGACTTTCAGGCATGGAAACATTATTGTGTGTGTGGGATAGGGGGAGGGGGGTAAGGCCATTTGCTGAGTGTTATTGTCTCCAGGGCACAGGATTATTGGAAAATGATAAATAGCTGGGCAGGCAAAGGAAATATGAAAACCCTGTTGCGGAACAGAGCTGCCCAAGATTTCTGTTCATATTGCAGTGACCAAAAGAAATTTACATTGGAAAAACCCTCTTGCCTTCGGGGCTGAATGTTATGAACCTTCAAAGTGATTCTTGAGAAGAAAAGGGGCTGGGAATGAAAGGAGTGGGAGGGATTGCTGTGCTCTTTCTACGGAGCAGGGGTCACTGCAGAATAACATTCATCATCTTGTTGGTGCCGTCCTGAGAATGGGAACAAGGTGGGAGAGATAAAAGCAAGGTTGAACTGCAATCTGGCATTTGCTGCTTGTTCTGCAGTCCCATGGGAGCTGCGAGTGGACTAAGTCCAAACTTTTTTCTTCTGGATTTCATTGAAGGATTGTTCAGCTGGCCTGTGGACTGGGTACCTTTACTGTAATCACTTGGTTTTCCCTCAACTTGTTTGGCCTTCAGCATTCCATTCAAATATATTAATCACAGGCACGTGTATAATGGAGAAATCTTCTGCTGGTGTAAGTCAGCATGGATCTATGAGAGTTTATAGCACTTGAAGGATGGCTCTAAGAACAAAATACTGGCCATAATTTGTGTCTTGAGAAAGTAAGGACAGGGATCAGCCCGTCACTGATGTGTAATTGTTTCCATTTGGGGTTGTATCCCATTTTAGGGGATATCTATGACTGGGTAGGCAGAACTGTTGGTGAGGGTAAACTGAAGCAGTCTCTGCTTCTCTTGAAACCAAGCAAGTGGACAAACTGGCCTGGTAGATGATACTCTGCTCTTTATACACGGCATAGGAAAAAGGTGTAAGTAATGGGTTCTTTGCATGCAAAATGAACATCAGAGGAACATGAAAAATACGGTATTTTTCAATAATTTTGATTTAAAAAGTAACTTTTTTTTGATTGTCAGGCTTATTTTGCAATTGGCAAACAGGAAGCTGCCTCTTCGATTCAGTTACTGGACAAGGTATTGAACTGAATAAAGAATTGGACTGTCGAAGAATTTAATTCAAACTGGGGGCCTAATTTTCTGAGTAGCTGAGCACTCTTTTATTATATGTTACATTTCCAAATGGAGGGGACAATGCATCACACTTGGTCATCACCTTTACCTCCACTGTATTTGAAACTGAATCGCATGTGTTTTGCATAGTGGGTGATGGAAACGGTTCATCATGCCCAGCAGCATAGATTCAGCTGCTGTACTGAGGTGTGCTCTGCTTGGTTTTTAACGTATATTTAGACACTCTGGCCATCTGAGGCTTCGATTCAGCATTCCTGTGGCTCTCTGGCTGGGCTGGTGGGCCAGCACAGCTTTGCAACACTCACCAGCTTTTTGTTCCTGGCAAAACTCTCATTAAAATTATCCTGTTTGGCAGATGTGCCAAGGCGAGACGAATGCTCTCTTGTTATATCTTCTAATCCCTGTTTAGCTGTTTGATGTTGCTTGCCACCCGAGTGATGTGCCACTTTGGTATTACAGGCTGAATGACATCTGTAATGAGGTTGAGATTTTCACAGGAGAAGCGTTCAGCACTTTTAGGCCTGTTTGCAAGTTCCCGTTGTAGTGGTGCAGAGATGGATCATCCCTTGAGAGGCCGAGGCTCAGTGGCTGGGTGACTTCAAGAGCTGGTTTGAACGTCAGTGTGCTCCTAAGGCCCTATATGTTGCAGTCCCATTTTCTTTCCAGAGATTCAGCCTGGCTTCAGACTGTCTTTAAATCACATTCAACACCCCTGTTTTCTTATGAAGATTCCTGACCACATCACCCACCCAGTGCTGGGTTTGTAGCAACACCTCAAAGACTGTGGAGAGATAAATTTTGCTGCACCGGTCACATCCCTCCCCAGCAGTGTCTATAGTGTGGGGGGGTGTGCGTGTGCCTGTTCATGGTGTGTTTGAGTGTTCTGAAAGCACAGGCAAAGCCTGGCTGTTGAAGGAGCTGTGCAGGTTGTCCCAGCACTGGCACACAGGGATAATCTGCTGAGTCAAAGCACGTAGCTGGGCAGTGGACTGGGTTTGAAGCCTAACCCTGAGGCAAATCAGGCACAATGGTGTTGACCCATCCACTATATCACCAAAACCTTATTCCAAAAGATGCTGAAGTACTCTATAAACAGTGGACAGGGCGTTAATGTCTCTAAAATAATACTGGATACAATTCAAAATGGGAAAAAGAAGCCAGGCCGATAGCCATGGCTGTGTGTACTTCCTAGCCAGGCTGTCATTCTCAAAACACAGTGGCATGCCACATGGTGTTTTGAAGTTGATTTTCATTCCTGACATATGGCTCGCACTTGAATGGGGCAGTGCCTTGCTCTGAGCAGTATCTGCTGGGTTCTCACCAGAGCCATAGGAATTAGTGTCACCAGATCAGGCTGCTGGTTCATTCAGGCCCGTGTCTCATCCCAGCCAGTGGCCAGAACCAGATGCTACTTCAGCAGGAAGTTTGTGTATTCTTGGAAAGGACACAGTGATCAGATAACTTGGTGTTAAGGGAGACATCTTTTCTTTCCAACATAAACCGCCTTGTGCCTTGCAGCTCTACAGGCTAATGCTGGGATTTGGATATAATACAAAGCAGTTTTTCCAGGATCTGTAGGGAATCTGGTTTAAACCTGCTCAGATGGAGCCTTACAGGAGACTGGGGACCTGTGGATTTTGTCCTGTGGCTCACAGGACTCTTCTCTCAAGAATATTTTCTTTTTTCAATACTTTTCAACCAGTGTTTTCCATTTGACAACTGATCTTCGCACTGGCCGCATGTTTAAACCAAATAAACAAACAAAACCCACAGTTTCTTCTTCCCCTATAATTTGTGACCTGAGATGACACGAGCTTTGACTGGATCAGGTTACACTCTGTCCCGCTGCACGTAATGCCATCGCTTTCCCGAAGCTGCCGTTTCACTGCCAGCGTGCAGAGCTCATTTAACCACGCTGGCTGCCCGACCAGAGGGCACTGCTGGTTGCATCCTGCTGCTGGAGGCTTAGCAGGATGTGCACCCTGCTTATTCTTTCACAACAGCCCTCTCGGTAATTTCCAATCTGCAGACAGCGCACTGGAACTTGAAAAGTGTGTTTCTGATCTGCCAGCAAAAATCACAGAGGGCTGATGGAACCAGTGGAGCATGTAGACACGATGGAGGCTGGACCGGTCAGGTCACAGTCTAACTGTTGCCAACTCATCTGCTTCTGATGTTGCATAAACATATGTCTTACTTTGCATATGACTAGAATAATTTACAGTGTTTTGCTTACCTTTATTTTCCCCCCTCATCCCTAATCCTTTAATACGTTTAGCCCCAGTTGAACTGTCTCTCGGCCTCTGAATCCTGGTTGTCCCAGGACATGGAGGCACGCAAGCATTTTTATCTCAGATTAAAAACTCACTGACCGCAAAAACTTGGAAACTTTACCTCCTGGTTCTCTTTTTTTATATACTATGCAGAAACTTTATCAGTGTTTCAATTATTAATAAGTTGTTTTGTTTTTTTCAATATTTAAGGCCTTGTATGACCCTACTAATAATTTACAAGAATTTTTGTATGTCTGTGTTTTAATTCCACTGGCTTCTGTGTCAGCTGATGAGCTTTGATTGGTTTGGTTTACCTAATATATAACCAAACAGAGACAGTAACTGAATGTGGTTTACTCAGATATGTAGTTTCTTTCTAGGCATATGATTCATCATCTGTGAGAGAGACTGCAGCTGGACAGCAGAAACTCTGCGGGAATGGAGATGAAGCGCTTGCTCTTTTCTCAGAGTCTCCTCAATCTCTCTCCCTATATTCCAGCCTTCTCAAAAGTTTTCAGAAAATTAATAAGAGTGAACTTGACAGGATCACAAAATAACAAAAAAGTGGGACCTTCATGGAAAAAAAAAAAAGGGAAAAAATCACCTTGACAATAAGTCTTCTGAAGAGTCCTGTCTCTAGATGTCTCACAGCCCACATGTAAACTTCTATCCAAGCACACATTTACTGATTAGAAGCAGTGCTCAGCCTTCTAACGCTTCTAATGTTAAATATGCAGCAATAACCAGAGAAATGCATGTATAGTTTTAATTCTGTGCCTAAAAATGTAGGAGAAAATATTTATCTTTTTCAATGCCTCATTTTCTAAAGGAAATCCAAGGCTTGGCTGTCAGTTTGCTTTTGTTTAGATGCACCCAGCCTTAAGAAGCCTGACTTTGGAAGCTGAACTGAAATCTTTTGCCATGCAACAAGGTATCAGTCCAGCAGCAGCAGCTCTGAATTAAAATCCATGTTCTGGGATCCAGTGGTGATGTAATGTTGCATGTGAAAAAAGAACCTTTCTTTAGGAATTAAAGAAAGATCATTTAAAATGAATCTGTGCGGGGGGCTGCACACGCAAAAGCACAGGCATATAGACACATGTTGTAAAAAAATATTACGAGAATTTCAGCAGTATTTTTTTAAACTGGAAATGAGACGTGACTTAAATAGTAAGGATAATTAACTATTGGAGCAGTTTACCAAGAGAAGTGATAAATCCATCATCACTCAGATTCTAGCTTGAGATTGGTTTTGGTTGAGGGTTTTTTTGGGTTTGTTTTTTTTCTCCTTTCAAAAAAGGCTGTAGGTCATCCTCGAGGTACTGCACAAGAGCATATTTACTTATGTAGAAGGGAGGCACAACCTTCTTCCACTGGAGGGGGGATTCCATAACCTATTTTATGTGGGTGGTTGCAGTTGATGCTCACTGTGCTCCTTTGATCTTGCAACTTCTTTCCCCCACTTTCAATTTTAAAGAGCGTGGTTTGTTAGGAAAATGAAAAAAAAGAAGACAGAAGTTGTCTGGGAAGACTGATTTATATATGTGCGCTGTGCTAGGCACCTATGTAGTTTTGCCTTTGGACTTGACACTCCAATCAGTTTTACATACTGGTGTTAACACTGACCAGTACCCTGTTTCACAGGAGAGTGAAAGCCTGATGTGGAGGGAATTGCTTCAGGGTGATCACCCATAACAGTAACTGGGGGGGGACAGGGTCCCTCCAGTGATTACTCCATGTATTGTGAAATCCAGTCAGCTTTAGCTTCTACAGGTACACATCTTACTGGTCTCAGAGCTAGCTGGCTTTTCTGGCAGTCCAGCTACAACGTGTAACTCTAAATTTGTATAGCCGTGAATGCAAGAGCTCAGCTATGTGTGGTGTGAAGACAGTTTTTCCTTGTGTTTTATTTCCTTACAGGGATCTTTTGGTCTGGGTCATGGTGTGCCATTTCTGACACCATCTGGACTTTGATGTTTCCGGTCCAATTTCAACAGTTCTTGCAAAAATCCATTGCTGCTTCTCATGTTTCATATTGAGCTGCAAAACTAAATATTTGGTAAGTCTTTTTGGTACCATTGCATTGATGGGGAGGGACCATCTTACAGAGATGTTTGAGATTCCTTAGGCAAGATCAGGAGCTGACATCAATTCTGTGTTTGTGGTTTTGGAAAAAATACTGAACTTGGTGGCATCTGAGTACCTCCCTCCGTAAGCCTGAATTTGGTGATCTTTGGTGAAGTGGACCTTAGGCTTGTTTGTGCAGAGGACTTCCTTGGTCTGGAGGGGGTGGAAAGGTGCTTCACTTCCCTCCGCAGCCTTGCATTTGTTTGACCCTGCCCTACCACAGGCTCAGGCTCTTATTTGGTAGTTTCAAAGGATGGGGCAGCAATATGAGACAGTTGTATATAAGGTAGGATTGTATTGTTTGCTATCTGGATGTCTCAAAGTGCTTTTTCACCCTTGTGAAAGATCTGAAGATGGTCTTTGGATCTTTTTGGTGAAGATTCCCCCCTCCCCACCTCATTGTTTCGGTAAGAATAGGGCTTAGCTTTGCTAATAATGTTAATAAGGAACTGTGCCAAGTAAAGCTTTCTGGAATGCTTGTGCTGACAAATGCTATTGTATCTCAACTGAATCATTTTTAAGAAATCTGTTTCTGCAAATCTCTAATTTTGTGAGATGATGATTTCCCCACAAAGCATTCATTTTTGTCTCTAGAAATACAAAACAAGACCTATTGGAGTCAAACCCAAATCCAGGATGAACCACTTCTACATATTTTTCAATGAGACACATACATATATAAGGAAGAAGAGAAACTTCCTCACCTGGGAAGTGGTAGCCAGCACGTACCGTGTCTCTGCTCTTTAAAACTAATTATAGCCACGTGTCTGTGGAGAAAGTGTATATTTGTGTTAAAGCAAAGTTCTGTGTTTGCAAAGATTATTTTTGAACTGGATTTTTCAGCCTTTGAAGATGTGCAAAAAATACGTTTTGCATATCTCATCCCCTCTGTGTTCACTTTTAGATTCACTGGCCATTAGTGAGTCACAGTTTTGCATAAGAGCAGGTAAGCTCCGAGAAGGGAGTAAAGATGCTTCAGAATAATTAAAGTGAACACATGTTTTAGAACTTTAACAAGGCTAATAATGTACATATCCCGAGTTTAGCTTCTCAGTAGTATGGATGGGTGCTTGACAAAGTACAGGAAATAATAGTAAATAGAAATAGACTCTTCCTATAGACAAAAAAAGTAGAGAGAGTTTTGGAAAAATCAGATGTTGTCTATTTAAAAATACTGCTTCCAAACATGGCCAGCTCCTTCCCTTGAGTCTGGCTGGGCCCTCAGAGAGTCCTGAGAACTTCAGTTTGAGCTCAAGTTTTCGAGTTTTTGTATTAGACTTGGTAGTGTTAGGTTGATGATTGGACTACATGATCATACAGGTCTCTTCCAATCTGGACATTTCTGTGATTCTATGATTCCCTGTTCTGTTTCCCTTGGGAGGCACTAAACAAGCATCTTTGATTAAAACATTCAGGTTTTCAAAAATGATGAAACAAACCAGGAAAAACCAACCCAAACTCTCTCATATTTTATCAGGAAATTCCTTTCTTGCTCTCCCTGCATAGCACATTGCAAACCTGCTTTGTCTTCAGTGCTGTGAGCTAACTTCTGCCCAATTCCTTGTTTTGGGGGGAGATGAGTTCTCGACAAATATTTTTCTTCTAACCTAGGTTGTCTTCAGGAGATGACCATCTTTCATGATGTCTCAAGTCAGGCTCCCCAAATGACAGCCTGGAAAAAGAGAGGCCTGTTTATTTGACAGTGACACTTCCCTGTATCATGTTTTACTTAAGGGACAAGCATTTACTTTTTGAGAAAGATAAGAGGATGTTTTTGGCTTGGAAGTGGGCAAGCATGTGGAGTAATACATCTGGATTCAGTACTTAATATTTATATTGAGGAACTTGGTCTTGGTCTTTTTTGCTGTTTTCTTTTACTGCATTTTCAGCTTTGCAAGTATATGATCAGGGAAGGGTGGCTTTTTGGCTTCCAAGGAGGATGAATTAATAAAGACTTGGTCCATGGAAATGCATTCCCCCTCTTAAAAGGCAACAGGACAAATGTTGGTGCCTTCGAGGCAACCTCTTTCCCGGGTTCAGCCTCTCCTCCAGTACCAGGACCCTTCTGCTTAGTACAGCTCAATCCCTACACTTGGGCTGCTCCTCCGTTGGGGCTGAGAACATGCTTTAGGCCGATCATTTATTGCAAGTCTATAATTAACGTCTTGTACATGTTCAAATAGATCAGAGGCAACAGGGGCAAGAGATGTCATCAGTCATAAATTCCATAACCTAAAGATATTTATTTTTTTGGTTATACCATAAATTCTTTTTCTTATTATTTTGTGACTTGGCAGAAAGAGCCTTTGAAAAGTAGGCCACCATGTCCTGTCCTGCGTTCATTCCACGTGGGCTGGTAGGAAAGCCCCAGACTGCCAAGGCCTCTATTTCTGGTTTCCTCTTGCAGTATGAGGACAAAGTTTCCTTCAGCTACAGTTCTAGCCAGGGAACTCATCTGATGGACTACAGTATATAATTTGAGTTAAAAAAGAGAGGAAAAAAGGATCAACTGTAATCTATAGTGTCTCTTCACTGTACGTATCTCCGAAGGGCCACGGAATGGAGCAGGCGCCAGGAGTAACCGCTCTGCAGTTAAGGTTGCAAAATGTCTTCCACTATCACACTGTTCTCAGTGCTTAGGGCCTTTGGAAAAAATTACCTATTAGGCTGAAATTTTTATTTCTTGGTGACTGTCAAAAATTATGGTGTCTCCAAAATACTGAGCAAAGTTGATCCTATTGAGCAAAGTCGATCCAGACATTTCTCTTGCATTGTGAGAGTAAAAAAAATCCTCCATAAAACCAAACTGTAGAATAATAATAAATAAAAAAAAACAACACAAAAAACAAAATACACACACATGTAACCCAATGCTTTCCACGTGGCAAGAAATAAAAACATTTCTAACAACTAAAAAGTATTTCAAACCCAGACTCTGAAATTCTGCACAACTGGGTTCACACTGAGCACTACAACTCTTGCATGTGAAAAAAAGGCTGGGTATCTTTTCCTAATTTCTTTTAAGAAATGAATATATTGATGATACTTGAGATGGGATCTCTATTGAAGTTATGCCCCATTTATGCCCTTAATGACATCTCATTGTGCAGTTTGTGCTCCTCAGGGGATTACTTCTTCCAAGTTATTGCCAGAAGATATTTGAAAAGGAGTCGCTCGTCACAGACCTGCATTTCCCATGTTAACTTTGCTACATTTTGCATTATGTTCTCACTATGAAGCTTTACTTTTGAAAGGGAAAAAGCATTCCTTTTGTGAAGACAGTTATCAAAATAGAAGCAGCTGTGCTTTCGCACTGTCAATCCAGTTTTGCAAGATGCTGTCTCCAAGCTCACAACTGCATCAGCAAAGTGTGAATTTTATGGCCTGCGACATTGTAAAGGCTGTAAGAGTAAGCACAGAAGTCTTCCCAGAGCTGCTTCTGCTCTGTAAGGACTCAGTAAACATTCCAAGTTCTTTAGTGGTGCAAATTCTGAAGAAGCTGCTAGAAGCAAATAGGAATCGCCAGGTGAATGGCTAAAATAAACGGTGTATTTTTTAAGTGCAAATGCCCCAACCCGAGCTTGCTGCTGTAGAGTTTAATGAACTTTACACTAGTGCATTAGTGCACATGACTCAGGTGAACCACTGCAAAATGTGGGGAGTTGAGCTTGTTTCTCTCTGTCTCTGGAGCAAGTGGCATTGGTGTACTCTATGGAGATGTAACCACTTTGCATTCAATTTCTTATCGTGGATATCGAAATAACTGTATTTCTGCAGGATGGAAGAAAGGTAGCTAAGTAAATATTATCTAATGTAATATATTTTTGACATGTTTTTTAGTATAATTTTGGAAGCCCTGGTGTAGCATAACATTTGTACGAGTAGGGCAAGTGTGACACGGTCTATAGGAGACCAGCACCTTTTAGAGGGGTTGATGCAGGCCAGGGCTCTGTGGCATATAAAATTCACCCTGGAAATTTAGAGAGAATCATACCTGAACATCAGGGACCCCCAAAATCCTACATTTTTTATTCATGTAGGCTGCCTCTGCGCTGTAACTGAATGTGATTCAGTCAATTGACAAGCCTAAAATAGAAACATCTCTTGTTCTGATAAAGGGGTTACGTTTGCAAGTGAGATGTTTGGAAACACATTCACAAACGAAGAACCACCTATAAAAATCTGTGAAGAGCAGACTGAAAATACTTGGTGTTAGCTCTGATCCTGGTTGGTGCTTTAGGAATCCCTGGGACATTCTCTGAGCTGCTGCAGGAGCAGAGGGGTGGTTTAAGAGCCATGCCTCAGACAAGCAGACGTGGAACCTGTACACCGATGGGGTCTCTTCACATGCCAGCTGGACTTGGGGATTCGGTGGGGGCAAATCAGTCTTCAAAACAGTGTGGTGGCTCCACTCTCCCCCTCTTTCCTGATTATTTCTTGTGGAGCTCAGGGCTAAGCAGAACTGCCACTACACTGGCTGGTTGTATAAATGCAGTGCAGCCCCAGTTAGGTGTCCCTGGAGCCACGGTGAATATTGATATCACCAACCTGAATCCTCGCTCTGCTTTCCAGAGGATCGCTGAATGCTTGCCTTGGCTTCCCAGGCAGGATGGCTTCTGTTGAGGCTTTTTTCCATGGCTTTGTTACAGTTCAAATGTTTTTATATCAGCAAAAGGTATTATTATCTTTGATAATACCAAAAGTAGAAGTAATAGCGGGGTTTCCATAAAGGCCACACGTGATGCAGTAATCTGAAAGCATGATTTGGTTCTGCAATGATGTTGGTTTCCTCACTCTGCCAGTGTAGTAACTGGAGCCTCAAATGTAGCAGCTTCTACTGCCTATGCTGGAGTAAAGAGTCCTGATCACAAGAAATGGGTCTTTCTTTTTTGAGAGTATTTCTATCAATTTGATTCTTGTTTATGTCCTGATTGGTACAAGATGAAGCAGAAAAGCTCATAATATTATTGATTTTTGTTCATACTTTAGTGCATTTCTTCATCAGTTCTGCAGCTGTAGGTCATTCACTGGCATCTTGTTGTGCTACTGCAGTTTTGTTTGCACAATTGAATGTATTTATTTAGCTAACAGTACATTACTTACATTTGATTCCACTGTAACATTTGAATGCTATATGTAATTGTCTGTGTTCTTCTGAAGTTGCCTAGAAAGCTGCTGATGTACGTGGTGGTTAACGTGCTCCTCAGTTGCTTAAACCATTGGTCCCAAACCCAGAAGAGAACAGAAATGCCTCTGAAAAGGTGAAATGTCCAGATGAAACTGCGTGTCCAAATTTTGGGCTCTTGGTCATAACACTAAAATTATATTAATAGAGATGTAATTAAGTGACTTACTGCCGGCTAATCCATCCTTACTCTGGCTCTGTTATTGCCTAGGATTTATCTTGTATTTGCACCAAACTGTTCATGTTTTTAGGGCTTTATTTATTAACTGTACAGAAGGCAGAACAATACAAAGGGAATAAGGAAAGAATCAGCAGTTTGGACAGCAAACAAGAAAAAAACTCAACTGATAAACCCAGATGAAGGCTTCTGGAGAGAAGTCATCTGAACCTCCAGGGTGTTCATTAGCAGACATAACCTGGAAAACAATAAGGCAGAAAGTTAGCAGTGATAAAGATAAAATAGACCTATGTTCTGAAAAGAAACCGAGCTTTGTAATGTGTATCCTCAAAGGCATCCATGGGTGTGATGATGTAACTGTGACAAGCAGAGTAGGACTGGAAGTGGCTGGTGACCTCTTTGGCTGTTTTAAACTGATCTTCTTATGTCTTTGCATGGGGTGGGTAGAACTCAATGGCTTTCAACTTGTGTGGGTAATCAGCGCTGCGTAGCACCCCGGGATGTTGTACGTACGTGACAGTCTTGTCATTCACACAAGCAGCACATACCCGCACGAGCTGTCTGCTCCATAAGGTGCATAAATTAGCTGAGGATTACCTGCTAAAAGAGTAAATGCTTTTGCTTCCATTTGAGAGTGAAAGGTGTCGGAAGTGAAGCCCAGTCCCTCCCAGGGATCCCCCAGGCAGTGAGTGCACTGTCAGGTAGCTCAAACAGTGGTGACCTTGGTGTGCCACCTAATACAGAATATCTTTTCCTACCGTAATGAATAAACAGTGTCGGGGGCTAATTAGAGTCACACCACGTTGATCCTGAGCAAGGATGAGTGTTTGAAAATAGCTTTTAGCTGGTCTACAAGCGAAGAGTGCGTGTGTGGGAGCTGAGAGGGTGATCCCAGCCTGTCTCCCTGCGCACGCTTCTCCCCCTCTCGTCTCCCTGCTTTATCAGGACTCCCAGAAGAGCTGGCCATGAGACTGGGCTCCCTCCGCAC
The DNA here is from genome assembly GCA_027560015.1 of Chloroceryle amazona. NCBI lineage: Eukaryota > Metazoa > Chordata > Aves > Coraciiformes > Cerylidae > Chloroceryle > Chloroceryle amazona. Next base: position 41,120 of record JANHFX010010353.1, on the reverse strand, counting down.
GTCAGGGACATTCTGTGGTGAGCCTGGATGCCTCTGGGGTTACTCAGCTGGGGCTGTCCCAGGCAGGACGGCACCGCTTTCTGCTGGAGAAAGGGCAGCGTGGAGGGAGAAGGTGTTGCGAGCAGCTGAAAGGAGATCATTGACAAGTGGCCGACCAGCAATTCGCTCAGAATGATCTGCCTCTTAAACGTTTGGCAAACAGCAGGGCAGGGATTTGCACGGGTTCTGGCACTGCTGGTGGCTATATAAATTAGTACAGGTTATAAGCAGGGCCAACTTGTTTGTAGAGAAGCAGGAGCCAACCCACAGAAGAGCTGCTTTTGAATTTTGGACGCTGAACAAAGTTTTAAACTCCAGTAGGGCCCATATTTTTTTCTTTTCCCAGCCCTCCTCTAAACACCTTCCTTTATTTATTTATTTTTTCTTTTCATTTGCTTCTGTCTCCCTTTACATTCTTAGATCTCTAATAGCTCAAACATGACTGGGCTTCGGTCCAGACTCCTGGCATGCGATGCCAGCCTTCGCTGGCCTTGATCTGACTACAGCAGGCCAGGGCTGTTTTTCTGAGCAGCCAATAGGGAGGAGAATTGAGTGTTTTTCCAAGTGGGAGGGTGATGTATCCAGATACAGGAGCTGCACATAAGAGGCCAGTTTGAGCTTAAAAAGCAGTGACAAAAATTATACTTTTTTTTCTTCACTAACAAGTAGTCTGAAAATTTATTCTGTATGTTAATAAAATAGGTTTTAGTGACAACTCAGCTTCTCCATTTATTATTATTTGTGATTGACACCAGTTTCTAAGCCTCTTTGCTGAAGAAAACATAATCAAAAATCTTTGCATTGCAGCCGTGTTTTGACTGATGGTATGTTGTCTGTGATGTGCAGTGTGACAGTCCTAGAGAGCTGGCAGTCCAGTCTGTAAGAAAAAAAGAGAAAAATGAGAATTTGGTGAGGGAGGCACAGGGAAAGAAAAGCTATTGCTATTGTGCTGATTAAAAAAAAAAAAAAAAAAAAAAAGTTGGGAAAATGTAGTGGTTTTGTATCATCCGGGAGGTCTACAGCAAACTGAAAATAGAAACCAAACCTGATTCCCAGTGAAGTCCTTCAGCTGTTAAGCCATCCTTCTTTCTGTCCTGTTCCTTATATATCCCTCATTATGTAGCTCCAAGTGTCTTACTCTAGAGCCTCAAGAGGTCTGACTAATGCGTCATGGGTTTATTAATCTCATCCTTTGTTTGGAAGGGCCTTGTGTCTGGTTGCACTCGCTGCTGTTCAGAAAGCCTCTTTGCAAGGTTTTGTTTCTTTGCTTGATTTAAAATGTTTGTGCCACCCTGTGCTTGCATTTGAGAAGGAAGGTGGAAAGCAGCTATGAAGGCTGCTGTGAAGGCAGTACTGAAGGCAGTAGGGATTGCAGTGGTCCTTAATTCCTGGTGGTGTTTGTTATCAGTTGCAGCCTTCATTTCAAATACTTAAGATTTTTCAGAGTCCAGACATTAAGCATCTTTAAGATGAGGACAGACATAGATTGATTAGATCTTGAAAGTCACTGAAGATACAGGGGACGTGTTTGACGTGCTTGCAATAGTGTGTGTTACTGATGAGGTCCCTGTAAAATTCTGCTGCAGATTTGTGGCAAGGGCTTTATTTCTATGAAATTCCTGCCACTATCAGTGTTGGCAGCTCAGGTTTGGAAACTCTCACTTTCTAATCTACTACAAAGCTGATTTAACAAATCGCTAGTACTTGAGGTTCAAAGAAATAATCTGATCTGCCTTTTTTTTTTTCCTCTGCACTAATCTTGCCTGAGCTTTGCGTGATATGGTTTTGCACTAACAAAAAGTTTACTTCCAATTTTGCCTTTACAGTCTGTTTTCAGAAATAATATTTATAAGGCTTGTGACTACGAGGGTGGGTATATTGGGTAAGACAAGGAGTTGCATGTCTCTGAGGAAATTGCAGATGTAAAATAGCATCCACAAAAATGCTGGCTACATATGAAAATAAACTTGAATGGTTTAGTGGGTATATATCACCGTAAAGCTCGTCTGCGTTCGTCTGGTAAGAAAGGAATACCATGGTGGCCCCATCTTCTATTTTAATTCCCCCTCAATGAAGCTGGTGAAGGGTCTGCGGCACAAGTCTGGTGAGGAGCAGCTGAGGGAGCTGGGATTGTTCAGCCTGGAGAAAAGAAGGCTCAGGGGAGACCTTCTGGCTCTGACAGCTCCTGACAGGTGGTTGGAGACAGGTGGGGTTGGTCTCTGTTCCCAAGGAACAAGTGATGGGACAAGAGGAAATGGCCTCAAGTCGTGCCAGGGGAGGCTTAGGTTGGACCTGAGGAACAGTTTCTTTCCTGCAAGGGCTGTCAGGCCTGGCCCAGGCTGCCCAGGGCAGTGGTGGAGTCTCCGTGATCCCTGGAGGGATTGAAAAGCCCGTGGAGCTGTGGTGCTGAGGGACGTGGTTTAGTGGTGCCCTGGCAGTGCTGGGTTAGCAGTTGAACTTGATGTTCTTAAAGGTCTCCTCCAACCAAAGCAATTCTATGGTTCTATGATTTTGGCATCACCAGCCCAGCAATTGGCTACTTCATGTGTCTTCCTTTGGTTTGCTTTCTCACCTCCCTATCTTCCCTCCCCAGGAGTTGTGCGGGAAGATGTGAGGGCTCAGAGAAGAGGCATCGTGTGCGTGTGTGTGTTAACTATTGAAATGCAGCACGGAGCCTGGCATGGGTTAGTGTCGGGAGGGGAGCCAGCTGGCCTGCTCCTAATACTGGGGTTGGTGGAACGGGAAGATTATATTCTCATCAGCAAACCTGCCCTGCACAGTGAAACTTTATGAAACTTGTGAAGGCAGCATGAATTCATGGAGTAAGTGCTGGATGGGGAGCAAGGAACTTCTCAGTTATATTCTTGCGCCTGAAAAAAAAAATTACCAGAGGGCTTTAATAAAAGACTTACCCTGTGTCACTCCCCTTATGAACAAAGTGAGACATTGTATTTTCTTTAGCTCAAGATTGTAGCTAATTAAATTTTATATAAAGTTTGTTCTGTACTCTAAAGATGTGTTTTATAAACTGAAAATTTACTTTTTCTTTAGTTTAACACCACCCCCCGCCCCCCCATTTATAAACAATGGCATGGAATTGTGTTAATAAGAAATTAATTATTATAATAATAATTCTTATTTGATAATAACAAGTAAAATGTATTGGCAAGTAAGTACTGGGTTTTTTATTATATTTTTTTTTTAAGTATGTTCAAACCAGAAGCTCTTAAGTCCCTTTTCATAAATAGCTCCTTCTGTAGACACTCGGCATCAAGAGCTGATTTGAAACAGATCTATGGTGGAGCTGCATCCGTGGAGACTTTTAAGTCCATATGGCGAGACTGCCTAAGGAGTCAAATACTTTGTGGAAGGATCAGGCAATTAATCAAAAAAAGTAGTAATGTTTTCAGTTAATTTAAATCTATTTTTTTGGGTTGTTTTTTTTAGGTGAAAAGAAGTGTCTCCATTTCAAAGAATGGGAAAAAATCTTCATGTTTTCCTGTTTACTCACTTTTTGGTGGCTGTCACAATCGTATATTTTTAACTGTTTTGTTCAATAAAATCTGTTACTTCTTAGTGACAGAGAAAAACACATGACTTAAGATACAGCATAGTGTTATTTTTTTGATACGGTTTTCCTTTATCAGATATACAGCACCCAGTAAAGACACAGTGAGCAATTCAGCTTTCATTATCCTTACTAAGTAGAGAGAAGTTAATTTGTTTTTCCTATGAGACTTTTAAGAATTATTTTTCTGGGTGGATAAATAAAATTCTGTAATTCTGTAGATATCTTGGTGTTAGCATGCTTTGAATTTATTAAATGTTATATAGTATCCAGTCTATTTTTGAGGCTTATTCTATGTGTAAAAGTTTTGTTGGCATGATTAAGAAGATGGAAGGAGATGGGTGTCAAATCAACACACTTTCCCAGATGAGGTGGGTTGGTGCGTGATGGGAGTAAGGGTTGAGGAATTCTCTCTCTTCTTGGGCTGCTGAGGATGCCTGTGGTGTGGCCCCAAGGGCCAGCAGAGGATGCTCGTTGACTTGCCACCCGTGTAATGTTTAAATATGTTCCAATAAGTAACCATAGAAGTATTTTGGCTTGCTTTTTCTTGGGTTTTCCAGTAGAAATGGTTTCCTTAGCGTTCAAACTTTTTCTTCTTTTGATATTTCTGTGTATTAGAAAAATGTGTTTGCAAAACACTGGGCATATTGACCTTTGACATTTTCCAAAACTCCTCCTCCTTTAAATGAAGGATGGATTTGAAAATGTTGATGGAGATGATTGCTTTTTTTCTGTTATTCTGTTTAGAAATTGCAATGAAAGAAAAGTACCTGATATTACGAGACTGAGACTTGAGATGTCTGAGTCCTCTTCCTATCTTTTCTCTCATGACCTTGCTTAATTAAATTGCTCAATCTGTCCAAGGCTGAACTCCATGCCTTTAGTGAAGGAGGGCTTCTTATCCCTTGCCTTGAAGATTATCAGGGAGAAAGTGTCTTGTTATGTTTATACAGATCTGTTGAAGTCTTTAGCTGCTCTTGTGATGTGAATATAAAGAGCTGATGCTGTAGAGTACTGTAGGGTGGCCAAGATTAGATTTTTGGATCCCTGCCTGTGATCCTGTGCAGGCTGAGTACACGTTAGTGTTCTCCATGCAAGCGGACAGGCAGGGTTAACACCCCAGGAAGACAGACTGATACAGCTTTGAACACTTTCTGGAACACGGCACCCTGCGCTGCAACCGATTCACCTTCTGTATGACACCTTATACAATCAGGGCTTAGGCAGGGCAATTAAATGGGATTTCTTAAGTGGCAGCAAAAGAATGTTAATTGATGTGTGAAATATAATTATCCTCCTGGGCTCCTTGGCTTTCTTTTGTTCGTGACTGGTTTTGATTAAACAGCTCTACTTTCTGGGTCTATTGTATCCATTCACCCACTCTTTTCTTCCTAGAAGCAGGCGATGTCTAAAAAAGGCTGTCTTCTTGTGCATCCCAAATATTTCCCAAGGCAGGAAAAAAGGGGAGGGGAAGTGCAGGCAAAAATCAGTCACCCTGCTTGGTATGTGGGTCCTTTGCTGAAAGCTGTTTTTGGGTTGGAGCCCTGCATCTGGACTCCAGCTCATGCCAGCTGAAAAGGAAACTTCTGTTTTGTTTTGCTTAAAAGGCAACAAGTCAACGTTTAAAAAGGCAACCTGAGGGGATTTTTCAGAGACTTGACCTGATTGATCTGGAAAATAAGTTAAATGAGGTGTGGCCAAGAACTTCTTAAAGCAATCAAGCAAATACTTTCTTACCAAGATGGTCAGGAAGCAAGAGGGTGGGATGCTATATGTTCCGCTAAGCATTGCCTCTAAATCATTTTCCTTATTTTTGTCCTGGTGGGCTATCATAATGCCCTCCATATGGGTGATAGCCATCAGGATATGCAATAATTTGGGTATTTATAGAGAATGTTTCTTCTGTGTGAACAAATGGCATTGAGAAAGCAGGAAGAGGCCAGGACTAAATGTCTCTGATGGTTTTCTCCATCTTGGGTCTTCAGATCATGGGCTTTTTTTAAACTTTTCAGGTAACAATGCAATACATTTCTCTTTCCCAGCACCAACAAAATTGGCTTTCTATCAGTGTCAGGGTAGACTTTTTAAGGTTATATACTGTTTGGTTTTTTTTTCATTCCTGAAATTGTGGATTCTGACATGTATGTGTATATATACACACACACAAAGACTGTCATTAAAAGTCTGCTGTAGTGATGCTGTTGGTCAGCAATTTGGCTTTCCCAATGCCATGTCATACGTGTCCAACAAACATAACAGCTTCAGAAAGTCTTTATGCTGAGTGAGGGAAGGTCCTGCCCTTCTCAGATAAAGGGGGAGAAGAGCAGCGCAGGAGGTTACAGGCTGAACCCTCCTGTGTTCAGCCAAAACTCTGGTGTCCGCAGTGGGCTGACTTGCCCCTGCACATCTGAGGGTGCCTGTCTGTATTTAGGAAGGCAGATAGGTAGTTTGTGGAGTGTTTGGTTACTTTGGTCTTGCAATTACACCAAGCTTTGCTGCAAAAGCCTCTCACATTGAAGATTCGTGCTCTGTTTCCATCAACAAGACCATGATGGCATGCCCTGATGTACCCCAGGCTCCCACCAAGTACTTGTTATTGTCCGCGTTCTTGCTTCATGAGAACCAATGAATAAATGTGTCCTAATAATTGTCCTCATACGATTGATGATCTCTCAGTTGTTGCTGATCTAAGTTTGCAGACTTCTGTTGTAATCCCTCCTTAGTCTTCCCTTTTTTCTAGAAGTCTATTTAGTCTGTCTGTCTTTCCTGTATTATGTCTGAATACTATCTGAAAGGAGGCTGGAGCCGGGGGGGGTCAGTCTCTTCTCCTAGGAACAAGTGATGCTACAAGAGGAAACAGCCTTAAGGTGTGCCAGGGGTGGTTTAGGTTGGACATCAGGAAAAATTTCTTCCCAGAAGGGGTTGTCAAGCTCTAGACCAGGCTGCCCAAGACAGTGGTGGAGTCCCCATCCCTGGAGGGCTTTAAGAGCTGTGTAGATGTGGTGCCGAGGGACATGGTTTAGTGGTGACCTAGCAGTGCTGGGTTAGTGGTTGCACTTGATTCTATTTCCGTTGAACCCTGTTGCTTTTCCTATCATCCTTTCTGTAATTTTGCTGTTACACATCTCTGAGGTAACTAGAACTGCGTGTGATATTCAAGATCTAGGAGTCACTGGTGGTAAAATTAAGTTTATATTTTGGCTTTCTCAGTTACTAACTTTCTATTTGCTCTTCATGTATAGCCAATCATTGGTTAGATTTTGACAGCACCACAATGACTTCTCCTGAGCTGTGGTAGTTAATACAAAGCTCATCCTGTAGGTCTAGTGCAGATGATGTTTTCTTGTTGTTTGTGGTTTTGTCAGTGCAGGTGTCTGTTGCCTAATGCAGACAACAGTGCAATTGTTAAGCGATGCTTTGATAATAGTGGTCAGAATTCATCAGCTATCAGGCAGATTAGAGTCCCACAATGGAGCACTCTGGAACCCAAAGGTTGAAGCTGCATCTTTAGTTTCCAGAAGGAGCTTGAATCCACATTCAGTGCCTTAAAATTGTACAGACTGCTAGGTTACTCTAACGGCCCATCTCATTTCTTTTTTCATTTAAAATGATTTGATTTTTTTACCTCCCGATGTGACATGAAAACATGTTTTGAAATGTTATGAATGTCTGGCAAACGATTTGGTTTTGGATTTTTGCCCACCTATATTCCTGCATGGCCTACGCACTTGTGCAGAACTTGCTCTTGATCTTTTACAGCATGAAAATAATGCAGTGGTGGCCTGGACTGTGGCTGTTAGTTAAAAATAATGAAAAATGAAACGAATCGATTTTAAATACTGAAAGGTCAAAAGGTAGCTGAAGGATAGTGAGGGAGAGACAGGATGAAAGCTGGTTCCAGGAGAGCCTAAGAATGCCAGAGGGCAGCAGCAGCAGCTCTGACTGTTGCACTCCCACCCCATGGGTTTAAGGTAAGATTGCACGTAGTTCTGCTTTTCCAAAGTCTGCTTCCATGTGCCCTGTGCATCCCAAAATGCTGGTGATGTGGTAGGAAATAGCAGATGCACTGCTTCTCTGCAAAGCAGAGGCTAATGAATTAAGAAAGAAGGCTCAAACCTGCATTTTGGGGACAGCTGAGATAAATGACAGCATTCCCAGGGCCTGAAATGTAGAATACAGAACCAGAGTCTTGGGGTGCACATAAATCACTTGCAGGAGTTGGGGAGGTGGGTGTTTGACACCTTTTCTGTCACAATCCTAAGCAAGGAAGAGGGAAAGGGAGAAATCCTCACTTAGTGGAGCTGCTTGGTGGAGACAGTCACTATATCCCCTGATGCTGCAGCTCTTGTTCTAGCTCATTTAGCACCACAACCCTCCATAAACCAAAGGGAGTACAACATGCCTAATGTAGCGTGAGCAGCAAGGCGGGGTGCGCCCGACGGTGGAGATTTACTGCTACCTGATGGGCCTCAGTAAGCAGCATCCACCTCCCCCTCGAGAACCATCATCGCTGCTTTCTCTCCCTCTCACACACCCGTGCACATGCACAGACACACACACATACACAAAACTCTCGGGGATGCACTTTCAGTCTTTTGTTTTCCCTCATTAGAAGTGCCAAGACGCGTGTCAAATGCCTGGAGCGCTCTCCTGCTTTATAGTTTTATTATAGTACTATTATGACTTCTCTAATTTATTTTTTCCTCTTTGTGTGTGTGTCTTACTACTTATACTGCATGTGTTTATGCCAAGCGGAGATAATCTCTTTGTGTGTGTTCCTGTCTACATACATATCTTTATTTTTGGAGGGGCTCTTAAAGGGGAATGGATATTTGCCTTTCCCCTTATTTTCAGGCACGTAAAAGGACAGAACCAGCTCTCAGATTTCCACAGCTCTGTACTGCAGGTATAAGTAAGTTTAATATGTACAGAGGTGTATATGCTGTCAGTGAAGCTGGCACTATTTTTTAGAAAGGAATATTTCTTGACTTTATGCCTTTAAGATTGTAGAGATGATCAATTTTTTAATCATGTCCATTAATTTTTTCTTACATAATTGGACTAGAATTAAAAATCCTCCACACTGGTGTTTATCTGGCCTGGATTGCAGTTGCTGGAGTACTGAATCATCTTCAAGTGTTGCAGGAAGCCCTGCAGTGTAACGTCAGCAAGGATCCACTAGACGTGAGCTCAGCTGGTTTGAATGCCGTGCTCCCATCGCCTACCTGCCAGGCGTGAACACAGACATGGGAGCAAGCAGGTTGATTTTGGTTCTCTGAGCCTGACGCTTCAGCTTTCCTCAGAAACCCCACCTGTGTGTCCCTCCCATGGCAGCAAGTGCTGGGTTCTCTCTCTTCACACGATGACATGTGATTGCTGTCAGTGTGAGCCACTGCCTTGGCAGCTTTGCCAAGCAGCATCCCTTTCCCTTTCTGTGTTATAAACTTTTCTCTGCACATGCAGAGGTTCCTTATGTCTTTTCTCACCATGCTAAAATTTTGTATTTCACTCTATAAGGCTTCCTGAGCTACTGTTTGCAGGAAAATTGCTCTGCGTAGTAAGCTGAGTAGCCTGCACTTCCTTTTGAGCAGCTCTTGCTGCTCTGGCACTAGTTGTCAGTGCCAGACTAAAACTATAGCAAGGAAATCCAAACTGAACGTTGCTGTGGGGCCAGGACCTTGGTTTTGTGACTCATCTATTTGGAGAAGCACCCGCCTAAAAAGACTGATTCTGAGATGGCCCCATATAAATGACACGAGAGACTCTCAGCCAAAATATGAATCCTGTTTCCACTTGTTGTAGGAACAAGGGAAGTGGATCTGCCCCCGAACGGGCTGTGAAACTGGGGCAGGACGCTGCAGTATCCTTTTTCCTCTGCGTTTGCCTTTGCTCCTACGCTTGCCCTTCCTTTAAGACCCTTCTAACCTTTCAAATGGGAAAGGCAAGTGGCTTCCTGTCCTATGTGTTTATGGAGTGAACTGGTGCAGGCTGGGTTTGAGGGAGGCTATAGATTTCCTGGCACTCGCTCAGCTCTCGGTGTCCCAGCCTTCTATGCAAACAATTCTCCCAGCCACACCCCTCTGAGCATTTGCTGTTGCTGTGTCTTACAAGACTCTGGAAGCCTTTTATAACCCATTGAATGGCGTCCACGTACCACATGATGAGTTCACTTACTTTCTTCAAAACATAGAGAACTGAATTACTATATTTTTAACAGGTAACATCTTAGATGCTGAAACATAAAGCAGGCTATGCCTGCCAGAAGGTATTTGCTGTCGCAAAGAATAAATTGGTACCCTGTTACCATCTCGGTTGCTGGTGGTAAATTTATGGCCTCATTTTCCTTGCTCCAGCTAAGCCCGAATAGTGCGCGTTGGAAGCGAGGGGACCGAGATGTGCCTTTCGAACACTGTTATTAACCTGACAGTCTGCTCGCTCGCTATGGGATTGAAATCTCGTGGGACCAACTCTCTGTCTCGCAGCAGAACTGACACAAGAACCAATGGGGCTGATGTGCCGTTGACAATCTTCAAATGGGGAAATCTCGGGCTTTCTAAGTACAGGGCCACTATGCATGGGCACACTTCCTGCTAATCTTCAGGCATAAACACTCAGCAGCTCCAGACGCTTGAAGAAATAAACACACTGACTTGGTATTAATATTTCATCACAACACACTAAAGTTAAACCTCACTGATCCAGAGTGACCTGCAACCACTCAAGAAAATGTTTCTTTTCTTCCTTTTTTTTTTTTTTTTAATAATTTAACTTTTTACAGGGGCAAAATAAGAGGAAATGGTCTCTCCTGCATGGCAGGCTGAACATGGGTAAGCAGAGTCACTTCAAGCAGGAGCAAAGCTGCTCATGTGCAGAGATGTTGCTTTGGAAAGGTTTGTAAGCTCTAGGAGGACAATTTAACATCTTTGCTTGTTGTCTCTGCTGCGTAAGGTGAACCTGGACACACTTAGTGTTACTTAGAGAGCACCCAATTGCTGTGCACTTAAACCAGCAGATCCTGCAAATACTGCCTGATAGGCATTGCCTTGAAAAGACACTTGCTTCACAGGACACTTGCTTTGTGACAGGATCAGAGTGAATGGATGCAAGTTGCACCAGGGGAGGCTTAGGCTGCATGTTAGGAAACATTTCTTCACTGAAAGGGTTATCAACCATTGGAATGGTCTGCCCAGGACAGTGGTGGAGTCGCCATCCCTGGAGGCATTTAAATAGTGTGTGGACCTGGTGCTGAGGGATATGGTTTAGTGGCGAGTGTTGGGTCAAAGGTTGGACTAGGTGATCTTGAAGGTTTCTTCCAACCAAAGAGATTCTGTGATTCATGTTGCTGAAGTCAGAACACCCTGGGAGCTAGTCCGTGTCAGATGACCTTATGACTGAAGTCTCCTGTGGGTAAAGGGGGTTATAACCATAAGAAGATTTGCTACAAATGATGGCCAAGGAGTTTTCAAGCAGCATTTTTAAGCTGAATGTTAACGATCGGATCTTAAACACACTGCATGTGGTAGATGCTTTTGCATTGACTGCAGATGATGGTCAAGTCAGAGCTTCCCATGAGGGCAGTAGGAAAACTCTCCTGAGCTCTATTCTGTGGAAGACATTGGCTCACATCCCATGAGGGTGGCTGGGTGATGGACATACAGTGAGCTGGGTCCACAGGCAGCCAGGCAGGGTTAGAAGATTACTATCTGATCTTAGAAGCTCAATTCAGAATTGTTAGGTGGTTGTTAACACAATTTCTAAAGCTTGGAACTAAAAATTGTCATCTTTCCCATTAATTGAGCTGGCTGTATGTGACCTGGAACTACTCAAGGTGAGCCAGTATGGTACCCTATATGCCATATAGCAAACGAGGCCTTCACGCCCATGTTTTATTTCTCTGGTAAGATAAGGCAGTTGAATTACTCTAATAGTGGATTCCCTCCCCCCCCCGCTTATTGAAACCAACAAGGGAAATAGTTAAATACTAAACATTTGCGGTGGCTTCTCTGTTTTAGATTAAAATGATCAGATCCATGCCCACATTTTCAAAAAGGGCATCAATTTTGTCCTAGT
>JANHFX010010353.1:0-29343 GCA_027560015.1 Chloroceryle amazona | reverse complement strand
AGCAGCTATTTTACCTTCTCTTGCTGAGCTGATGAGGGTAGGAATTGATCCCCCCCCAATGTTGTTTTGAGTTGTTGAGTGTGTTTAAATCAAGCCTTAAAGAATTATTTAATTTACCTTGCTTTGGCAATTTATGTTCTCTTATTTCATTTGAGTTTAATGAGTGCTAAGCACTCTGGGATATGCATATAAAGGGTGTTACATGTGTCTATTTCTGATCCATTGAAACAAGGAAAGAACAAGATAAATGATTCCTTTCGAGCAGAGTTCGAGGCGGTCAACCCCGATGACCACACGAGGCAGTGGAGAGCATCAGAAAGAATTGTGAAGGGAAATCTGAGCAACACTTCCTAGCTATGGCTGCTCCAGCAGTTGATCAGATTTACAAGGACCCCCGTAAAACGTACTAGGGGGGAAAATGTAGGAACTCAAGTGCAATTTAAACAGTAGCATTCTGATAAACTCGGGATCAGCTGGTTTTGATCACAGAGCAGTTTGGTGCAGGAGCACCACTTGTGCATTATGAGTGAGGATCGGAGGAAGCTTAAAGCAGCTGTGCTTCTATATTTGCTCACTCTCTGTATTCAAACCTTGGCTTGAGAGCTCAAAGGAAATGAGATGTGTTTTGCATAACCCAGTTGCAATCAGTGGAAGCACCTACTAATCTGCTGGTGATGCTTCTGACCTTTACAGGATCTGATTCCTTATCAGAAAATGAAAACATTTTAAAAGAGGAACAGACTTGTTTATTTGGGGGTTTAGTAAAAATTCAAAAGGCATTAGTGAAAAGGCAGATTTGGACAAAAAAAAAAAATTGTATAAGAGTTTTATTCTGCTGGCCAGAAGAATCTGAGGTTGTCTGTAGAAGTGTCTTTTTGCAAACTGATCTCTGACATGATTTTCTTCACATTCGCTATTTTTGGGAGTGCCTGTAGCAGTGCCTGCCTCGATGGCATTAAAAATAAAAGGCTTCCCATTGTATATCAGTAGTGATAGATTTGTTCGAGTATGGTTCTTCCTCTAAGAGTCAAAATGTAAAATGGGGTCACCAGTCCTGAGTAACAGCAGACAGGGAAGACTTTGAAATGTAAGGCTTTGGTGTTGAGAACTTGGAATAAATCAGGGTCATTCACGGAAATCACTACTAAATCCCAAACTACCCTGCCTCTTCTGACTCAAATGTTTGTTTAGTTAAGTCTGCAGTGCAAGAAATAAATCCCAAAATTATAATGACTTAGTCTGTGTGCCCCCACCTCCCTCCCAGTTTTAGCATCCATCTGGGAATCAGATCTTCATTTTCTCTCTCATTTTCTGCCTTCTTATTTCAGGGCTTAAATAATCAGGCAGATCTGCAGAAACCAAAGAATTCAGTATATGCAGATTAATAATTGGATGTGAAAAATGGATATCAAATGTTGAGCAAAAAAATCTGCTGGGGATTTGGAAGCCTGTTCTGCATTAAGGAAGCAGGTGCCAAATGCTTCCCAAGTTATTCTGGAAGAGCCTGCTCCTTTCTGCCCGACCTGAGAGAACGAAGGCAGTTCACCTTCCTTCATCTACCAGAATGGGGAGCATTGCTTTGAGCCCTTCAGTTGAATGCTTGCACAAAACCAAGGAAATCAGTCCAGTTAGTTACTCACCAAGACTACCGTGCAGGTCTGTGTTTGAGCTCTATTCTCAAGAGGTACAAAGCTGCTGGTCTATAAAGGTTTGTGAAGGTGATGGTGCAGGGGCACGGTTACCAGCCCTTGTGTAGGTGGGACTCTTAGAGTTCAAGTGGCTGTGAGGGGACCCTTTCTGTCCTCATTGTGGGCCACTCACCCTCCTTCAGTCAGGTCTAAATAGCAGGTTTGCTCACATATGCTTCCTTTGTAAACACAAAATCCCTTAAACAAATAGCGGACAGATCTTTTTTTCTGCTCTTCTGTTTATTAGAAGGACTTAGCTAATCCCTGTGTTTACGAGTAGTAGGGTGCGTCAACCTACAAGCCAAGGGAGTTAATGAAATTCATCTGTTCTGTATTTTCCAACAGAATTGAAGGGAGGGGGAAGGCCCAACCAACTTTCAGCATAACACAGAAATATGACTAACAGTGGTGTTTGCAGGCAGAGGCTCAAAAAGGAGTAGTGGGTGGGAGGAGGTGAAGTGGCTCAATGGGAGAAATGAAGGGAAATATTCCCCCTTCAATTAGAGCAATTAAAAAGTAGTAAAAATAAACCACCCAAATGAGAGTCTGGCCAAAACAAAGTCTTAATGTACACTTACGGTTTAAAGAGTCTGCCGGAGGCCACCACCGTGTGTTGCCACAGCCCTCTTGTGTCTGTCTCTGACATTAAGCAAACCCCAGGTCAAGAATGAGGTTAGGGGCAGCTCTTGGAGGTGGCTTCAGCTGCAGTGTGCCAGGCAGCCAGGGCATGGTGTTTCTTGGAACAGACCTGCCAAGGGCCGGGCACTGTGGCTTTCCTGGGTCCAGCCTTCAGTGTACACCTAAAGTTCAGCACATCCAGTACTAGGAGAATCATAGAATCATTTTGGCTGGAAGAGACCGTCAAGATTATCAAGTGCAACCATTAACCCAGCACTGCCAGGGCACCACTAAACCATGTCCCTCAGCACCACATCTACACAGCTTTTAAAGCCCTCCAGGGATGGGGACTCCACCACTGTCTTGGGCAGCCTGGTCTAGGGCTTGACATCCTTTTCTGGGAAAAAAATTTTCCCAATATCCAATGTAAACCTCCCCTTGCACAACTTGAGACCACTTCCTCTTGTAGCATCACTTGTTCCTAGGAGAAAAGCCCAACCCCACATGGTTCCAACCTTCTGTCAGGGAGTTGTTGAGAGTGAGAAGGTATCTCCTGAGCCTTCTTTCCCCAGGATGAACCACCTCACTTCCCTCACCTGCTTCTCACAGGACTTGTTCTCTAGACCCTAGGGAAGCTGCTGTAACATTGTGTTGATCCATTGGAGGGAATTAAAACCCCTCTGAGAATGTGGCTAAGTCCCATTTGCTTCTCTATGAAGGTTGTGCCATTGTCAGTTTTACTACTGCATAGCTTGTTTTCTCTGTTCTCATTATCTGTTCTGTTCCTGTTTGGGTTTTTCCAGTCTTTGGGGTTTTTTCTGTTTACCTTCTTGGTCTTTCATTCCCTAGAGGAATTGGCAGAGTGAAATGACTGTTTCATTGGTCATTTCTCCCTAGTAATTTGTTTGTCACTATAGATGTATTGTTGTCACATGAGCTTTGCTGAAGTGCAGCGGGAGCCAGCCGCGTTGGACTCCTTGTTGTGGTACATTTCCTAGAAGCTTCGGTCCTGACTCCAAATGCATCCGTGTTAAATGTGGGCAAGTAACTTCTGTCTGATTGTGTTGTGTTTTTATGACGTGGAAAGCAAAAGTGTCTGAAAAGTGAGTTAGAGTCTTCAAATCTGTAACTGGAGATTTAAAATTACGTGGAAAAATGTGGTAACTTGAATCAGGAGAGGCACTGGTCTTTGTATGCGACCCAGAGACTTTGCAACTAGCAGGCTTGGTGGCTGGAGTTTTTGGCATTCCTAGTGCTAGGGTCAGTAGATGGTAGTTCTTGGATGTAACCCCCAAAATGCTCACGTAATAATAACCATGTCTTTTGTAATACAAAACATCGGATCCTCCAAGTTGTAAAGGGGTCAGTTCTATAATTCTAAAGGTATTAGAAGTTTTTTGTGTTATAAACTCTGATGAGATAAATCAGTCAAATCTGTAGGGGTACCGAGCACTTGGGACAGTGGTTGATTTCAGTGTGTGAAGGGGTGTAGTGCTGGTTTTGTGTCTAATAACATCCTTTTACTTTGATTTTTGGTGATTATCTATGAATTTTTAGTCATCTCTAATAGGAAAAATTAAATATTGGAGGAAGAACTGGCTTGAGGATTAGAGTTTGCAGTAGGTCTGTTATCTATAGTGAATGTTGCACAGATGTTTAGAGTTTGGTTACAGTGTGCCTGAGAGGCAGGGTTGCTCTGCACATGAAGGGTTGATAGCTCCAAGATAGCCTAGTTTGGAACTGATTAGTAATAGGAAAAAAAAAAAAAAAAAAAATCACCCTGAGTGTTAAATAAACTCCCATGAATTGTCAGATTACTGTTCCCTTGTTTTTACTTTTTTTCCCCCCTCTGTTCTGTCCATCATCCTGCGTAGTCTGTGAATTCTTAGGGGCAGGAGCTGCTCGTATGTAACCCGCTGTACACGATTCATTTTTCATGTGGCTGCATCTGCAGCCACCCGAATTCATGACAGCTGCAGTTTTGATTGCTAAACCGAAATACAACTGAGTAATGAGAAATAAATGTCTTGTACACTGTCCATGTTTGAGAATCCCTGCTTTAGACGTGCGTGTTTTACAAATAGTGAATGAGGTAGAGCATGCGCATAGTCCCCTTTGGGCCAAGTTCTCTTTCCTATCAAGTGTCTGAAGTTGAGGGGGCAGGAATATGCCAGGGTATGAAATATCTACGTACGCCACTGTTCTCAGAAAGAGTATCAAATGTGGGCCTTGAGTCTGTCTTTCCCTGGCTGGGGTTAGACAGCGAGTGTAAAAAAAGTCCCGATCTTCACAAAGCTCTGCTGTATCATCCTTTGCTAAGCTGAGCTGGTGGGGATCTGCAGCGTCAGGTTTTGTTAAAACCTCAATCAGCCCAAGGTTCTGTCCCTGTTTGCTGGATGAGCCTGTGATGCCTTCTGCCAGAGCTTGAGAACTGCAGCCTTCGTTTCTGGGCGGTATAAATACAAATAAAAGTGATTTCTGTAGGATTTTACAGAAACATCAGGTAGTCAGGAATGCAGCTAAACCGTCTGAGTTTTGTTGCCCTAGCTGATGGTCACTTCAGCAGGAAAGGCCAGTATTATACTGGCAGAACTAGCTTCTTGCACCACCACTAGGAAAGGACTGAAGCCCTTTCATTTTTATTCTGTGAGATGGACTGGGAAGGCAGTACCATGGCAGAGTCCACCTGAGGTTATTGCAAAAGAAAACAGGAGATCCATTTTCTTTTGGAAAAATGCAGATTGAGACTCTCTAGGAAAACCTTTCCACAGCTTCAGTATAATGCAGTGGCAGTGATACCTTAATTGCCAGTCACTTAGGTAGTAATACAAGTTACTGCAAGAGGTATGATTGCTATGGTGACTATAGGCAAACTGATGAAATCCACAGAATAAATAAACTTTGGTTGGAGTTTGCTTTTTATACAGAGATGGCATCTTGCAGCAGTGGTGAAGTTGTGTTCTGCTTATAGTGTTAGATTCTGAGCCAGTTTCAAGCCTGTGAGTAGTCTGGTAGGTTCCCTGGCATAGAACAGAGGCGAGGATCAGTTACTGGGAGGGGAGAATGGTACTAGTGCAGATGATAAGGAATCTAAATTAAACCATAAGAGAAGAGAGAAGAAGACGCTATAATATTTAAAAATGGCAAACTAAATAATATATAATTTACAGAAAATGACAGGGTAATGCTGGGACTATTTTTAAATCAACAGCAAATTAGAATTCAAACCTCTGATAGGTTTAGCAGATGGTCTGGATCCTAGAATCCAAAACCCACACACTTCATTTCCCAGTATGTTAAGAACTAAATACTGCTATGCAGCCTTTGTGGAATGTTTCTTGCTATTAAGCTATGTTGAAGATAACTTTTGACCAAGGAGAACTGAATTGGGAGTGGAAAAAGAGAATAAGCTGGTTCAGTAAGACAAAACCACGGCTCTGTACCAGGGTGACTGCGGAGAAGTTGCAGGTTTGAGGCAAGGGAGACGGGCGAATTTGGGAAGGGGAGGGACTACAATTTCTGGCCAGCCCCATGTGATCACTGTTGTCTAGTGAGAAAATGTGGATGTGTCCCTTTGCCTTGACTTTGGCAGATTTTAGAAATGTCCATGGTGAAGGGAAGCGTTTTGCTACGGATGCATTCATCCAGGAAACATTCACAAAGGCATCCTCACAAATTTTTGTCGAGATGGGGAGGGGAGGTTGGGATTTCCTGAGGAACACATCTAATTAGGAAGCACTAAGCCCATGTACGCTCAGAAAACTGGCATTTCCTATCTTGTACAGCTCCATTGCATCTGCTCGTGGAGCCAGTGCACCTCGTGTCTCAGATACCAAACAAGTCTTGTGTGGTGAGAAATGACTGGGATGTAGGACAAAACAATGTTTATTATCTGGCTTTGTTGTTTTCACTCAAAGCAATACTGTTTTGATAAGAAATACTTACATGTTTCTTGGAAGGGAAAGATTTGCGGTGCGAGAGGCTTTCTGAACAATAGATGCATGAGATCTATGTTTGATTTCCTCTGCTTCAGGGAAAGTGATGTTACCTCCTGGGAGAGCACTTTAACCATTGCTTGGTGGAAAATTCTTTGCCTCTCCCCTCTTGGCACTTGGTTTTTACTTATAGGGGTACCAAACTCATTCGCAAGCTTAGGATGTTCATGTAGCAAGTGGGACACCTGGGCTGCAATTCTTGTTACACAGCGTGTTTGTTAAAACAAGGAGGCAAGATCCTGCAAGAAGGACCGAGCAATTTCCATACTAACCACCCAGTAACACAGGAGGTAGGGTACCATCCTGGATGGTAAGAGTTGATAGTTTATGTTCCTTCAGGTAGACAAGCCAGATGTCTCCCATATTGATTTTATTCTGTGCTTTGAGGTGCCTTTGTAACTAGAAGAATAAAGAGGGTTTGTGTCACTTCATAAATACAAATCTCAGGATGAGTTCTGTGAAGGCTTTTTGGTTCTGCTTTCACTGGCTAGGTTGTGTTGTTGTAGCCCACAGCAATTTGGAGCGAACACCAGTGAAGATGAGCAAGCTGTTAAGCTAAATAAAAGTTGTCACAGTGAATACTTAGGGTGTTCTGGTGTCTCTGGATTTGGTGAAGAAAGAAAAGCAAAATTAGAATGGTCTTGTAGAGCTTTTGTCCTTGTTAAAGCTAGTTGCTATCTGCTGGAAGGAAAACTTTAGAATTTCGACTGTTTTCCAAAGGCTTAAGAGATTTGATGGCTTTTTTTTTCTCAGAAAATCTGTCTTGGTAAAGATGGTTTATTTTAACTGAAATGAGTGTCTAGTTGATCAGGTAGAGAGGCAGAACAAAGACATGACCCTAAGTTTCTGTAGCTGTGGAAAATAGCCTGGCCAACAGTTTATGCATCCTTCTCGCCTGCAACTCTTGAGAAAGAAATCCAGAATGTCCTTTTCTGCACTGCTAACTACCTTGAGGCATATATATACATGTATTTCTTTAAACTCTGCTTTCTGCAGGACAGGGAATCTTTGCAGCCCATCTTTCTTTGTGGTCTCTTCTTCTTCTCTTCTCTTCTCTTCTCTTCTCTTCTCTTCTCTTCTCTTCTCTTCTCTTCTCTTCTCTTCTCTTCTCTTCTTCTCTTCTCTCTTTCTCTTCTTCTCCTTTCTCTCATTTGTTTTGATTTTGTTGTTTTTTGTTTGTTTTCTTCCTCCTTTTGGTTACCTGAGACTGTTTTTCTGGAAATGAAACAGAACCAGGTATGTATTTTGGGCTGTGGAGGAGAAGTGGGGGGTGTGTAGGCATTATGCACTCACTAGTTGAATAGCTACAAATTCTCATTTAATTTTAGTGTACACAAAAGGTGCCAGGAGCCATGAATCTGTGTTTGTGCATGAGCTGGACACAGTCTGAGCAGCAGCACAGCACACGTATTCCTCAGCCTCCTCCATTACATGCCTCTCTTTTAAAATCAAAGATAATGTATTATTCTCAGGTAACTAATCCTTATTCACTGGTGTCTTTGCTCAGAATGCTCTTAGTGCCCCTTTCAGTGACTCCCCGACTGGCAGTACCACAGTACTTCACCTGTTGCCCTCCGAGTCACTCGGAGAATATGACTTGCCTCAGTAAATCAGATCCATAAGCCTCCTAGCACAATATCCTGCCTCCAGCAGTAGACAGCCAAAGCACTTCAGAAGAAGCCCTACACGATACCCTGTAACGGTGGAACTGTGTTTTGCACGTGAGGTATTTTTATCTCAGGCAGTTAATACTTGGCACATGCCCAACCACATTTTTGTCTTTTTTCTTGTAACTTATTGTTCTGATTATCAGTGCCAATGACTAATCCTTTTTGGATCTTTATAAATACTTAAATCGGTGATATTTTATATGAGGCAATCAGCTCCATAACTCAGTTGTAGGCTGCATAGGAAACAGAATTTCTTTTTTCCTTTTTCTATTGGTTTTGAACTTTTTTTCATTCATCTTTACCTGATGTACCTCTGTTACTGTGTTATAAGGGTAAAAAAGAACACATGCGCCCTGCTCTCTGCCACTCGTTCTTCCTGATCTTCTCACTAAATCAAGGCTTTTCACCAATGGCATATGGAAGTCTTTCCCTGAATCTAAAATCTTTCCTTGTCCATTCTTGGGCTGCTTATTTCCGCTACATCTGGTTTTGAACAGAGTGAAGAGTGAATGTAGCCATCCAAGGAAGGGTGTGCCATCAATTTACTGAATGTTATTAATATTGCTGTTTGCAGATTGTTCCAAAAATTGACTTATTTTCAAAATTCTACTGAAGTGGGTGTGTGGGAGCACAATGTGAATTTCAAATATTATGAAATTAATTAGAGATATTTTTCAGTGTTATATTAATAACCTCTGTTTTGATTGGCGCCTTGGCTTGATATCACCAGAGAAATCATCTACTTTTCGCCAGGGGTGTGCTGGATGCAAAGAGGTATAATAGCAGAAATTAGTCAGAAATAACTGCAGAGACAAAATAACTCCATCTCTGCCTATTAAGATGCAAAAAAACGTGGACTGGATCCTTAGCTGGTATGTCATGATTGGCACGATGCCACTCTACACCAGCGAGGGAACTGGTCCGCTACCTCAGTAATCCTCGTTCGGGAGATGGCCAGTCACACGAACACTGGTGGCTTTGGTTAGTGACAGAAACCTGGCTGCTCTTCCAGCTGGAGGGAATGTGGGATTCATGAAACTTTAGGAGGGCTGTGGCAAGAGTTGCCCTGAGATTGCTGATTCCATTCCTGCTTTTTGTTTTGTTTTGGTTGGCTTGCTAGGATTGTTTTCACTCTTTGCCAGGTGCAGAGTTGAATGGCAGGCCACACTCAAAAGCTCTTCTTTCACAAATCCACCCACGCTACAGCTTTCTGTGTTTGTCACGTTCTGTGACATGTAGCTCTTGGAAATATGCAACTTGGAAATAGTATCTTTGAATCTGAGTGTGTTTGGACTCGTTAAAGATAGATTTTAAAGTGTCCAGAGAGGGCAGGAAGAGAAAACTATAGGAAAATATCTGGGAACCTTAGATTCCCTCAGAGTAGGACTGAACTGGAATATTTGATCCAAACCCTATGAATTTTGAAGATTCAAACCCAAATATGAGACACCATGCTTATGTTTAAAATAAAGATGAGCCATGGTGCCAAATAAAGATCTCTTCTGGGATTTCAATCAGCCTTTAAATTCCTCAGGACTATGTGTTTCAGTCCTGGCATCCCGTCGTGTGTGCTTGCTCTTGTCTAGCTGCTTGACCTGACAACATTTAAGTTTTGTTGTCTGTCCTCTTCCAGTGATGCCTGTTTGTCTGCAGGCATCAATCAAACCAGTTCACTGTATGTAGTGCAGGGTGAAGTTCCCATCTGAGTTCATCAGACATGTACACAGTGAGCTGAAGCATGAGCAGTCCGTTTTCTATTGAGAAATACTTTGAGGGTAGAGGAAACAAAAGAAGTGCTGGATTAATAAAGATCTGACTTAAGCATCCAGATTTGGGGTAGTTCTCTGGTCCCCTGCAGGACTGGATCTCTTTTATACTCGCTTTACACCAGGTTGAGTTTGTTGACTTTGCAGGAACTTAACCTAGAATTTGCACTGAAAGAAAGCACGTTAGAGAAGGAAATGAGCAATAATTTTCAAGCTAGTGTGAAGAAAATAAGAAATTAAAGACAAAATCCAGAAAATTACAGGGGTAAAAGGAAGACTGATCATTTGGGGGATTTCATAATGTTTAGAACAAGATTCAGGACTGCAGTGATGATAAATTGATACCACTTAGTTGCTACTACCATTACCACTCAAGAGGAGGAAAACCAGGAGACGTGTACTGGAACCTGGATTGAATCCAGTGTACCCTTATCAAGAAAATAAAATGTAATGCAGAAACCACAATTTGAATGAGGCTTGATCCTCCATAGGTTGGTATTTTGGCACAGATACTGATGCTGCCTTTAAATTTTGTTTTATCTTCATGGTGACTGTCTCCAAATAACAGAAGAAGGGAGACAGACCAGGGAAGCTATAGTTTATTCAGCAGCATTTATTTATAGCATTAACTATATATTTTAAACTGATTGGGATTGTTCTGTTTCAGCCTTTCTTCTTATAATCTACTAGAAAATAGTCTGGTGGGAGCCTTTTAATATTACCCTTTTGCCTGTAGCTCTCTGATTTTGATTATGCATTGCATCATGGGTGAAATTTGGGTTAAAGATAATTGTAAATATGGTATTGATATTAAATGATGTTTTCCCAACATTGCAATAATGCTTGTTTTGTTTGCTGGAGAGTTTATTACTTTTTGATCAATAGCATGTGAGATTTGTGAGGGAAATTAGCATAGTGAATAACAATTAGGAGAAAAATCGATGGCATTCAGACAAATAAGTGACTTGAAAAAGTCCCATAGGCACCCATACACTCTCCCAGATTCTTTAAAGTGTAATACATCTCATTTTGAATTCTAGAAGAGGAGAGAGCTATTTGGACCAGAACTGAAACTGATGGCAGTATAATTGAACTACTGTGGGGCTGTTTGTTGCTCTTTAGTGTTTCTAACAGCTTGAATGTATGACTGCTTCATTCACTGGCTCTACAAACTTCCTTCTGACTTCTATCATCGTTTTCTCTAGTTTGTACCACTCTACTTTCTTGAGGTTACCCACACCATGTATCTTTTGTGTCACTTAATATGCTTGACTTTCCCCTCCACATAGTAAGTTCCAGTTCCAGCTGCCTTACAAGAACCAGGAGGGCTTCAAATGAGATAACCATTGAAAAAAGTTAAAAATACACAGATACAAGTTATCCCTCAAAAAAGACTTAAGCTATGCAGCTCTTTGCCACAGCGGGTCACAGATCCCAAAAAGTTCACGCAGGCTCAAAAAGCTTCCAGATTATTTAATGGAAGAAAAATCTATCTAGGATTATTAAACACAATAAAATCCTCCTGGCTCAAGAAGCCCATGTTCTGGACATGGTCAGGAGCTTGGAGACTATTTTTGTTCTCTAGAAGGAGCATCACTGTGTGCCTTTCCTCACTTCTGTTGCTTTTCTCTGAACCCCTTCCCGATAGACCTGGGGCCCAGGGAGTGGTTTTATGCTTTTGTTTTGAACCTACAGCTAGGCTCTTCTTCCTCTTCTGCTCTAGGGGGGATACCAGCAAGACTTACTTGATAAAGGAAGTGTGTTTTCTTTGGTGCAGAGAGTTAGCATCTCTTACTCTTCTGGCTTCTTCTACCTTATGGAAACCATACCAGCAGTTGCAGGAAGGTTCTGTGGCTTTAATGTTCTCTTTGAAAGAGTTCAGTGTGTAGCTGTGAGAGAGGCATCTGGGTACTTCTCTGGTAAGAAGGCAGGTCTTTCCTGGTTCTCAGGTGTGTAGGACCTTGCAGGGGAACATTTGCATGCTGAATCTTGGTGAGGCTTTGCTAGAGAAGCCAATGGTGATTATAACCCAGCCCGAGCCAATAACTGGCAGGTAGGTGGCAGCTTCTTAGACATACGGCACAGCCATGAGAAGCTTGTTGCTGTCCTGCCTGTATAGGGAAGGATGCTTGAGCCGAGGAAGAAGCAGGGTGGCAAGAGACTCAAGGCAGCATTTGTGGAAAGCAGGAGAAGTGCTTTTATGTGCTGATGTGATCTTTCCATATTCAGTGAGGTCTTGTCATTGAGGACTCCAAGAAAAGTGGCCATGGGTTTCCTCACACTGATGCCAAGCAGGTGAAATAATGATGGTGAAAGATTTAGAGAAAGATCAAAAGCAGTCGTCTTCTGGCTCTAAATATAAGCTAGAAGACTGGTATTTTATCTTTGGACCTTGAATACTACAGAAGAATTTGGCCTTCTCGACTTGGAGAGCCAACACCCCTAGTTTACAGTGAAACGGGGAATCCAGTCCACAGTCATCCATGCTGTGGTGCTGTGCGGTATGAAATCCTGCCGAAAGCAGCTGAGAAAGAAAGCCAAAGGAGGTAGGAGGGATCTAACAGGAGGTTTTGGGTAACAAAAAAAAAGCTGGAGAAGTGGGTGCAAAAGAAGAGAGCAAGTCTTGTGAATAGGAAGCTTGGTGTTCCATCAGATGTTCTTGGAGGCCGAGTGTCCGTGTTTGGATGATCATGGATGAATTGGAATGACAGAAGCTCTCAGAGAGATGCAGCTGTGCCAGCTGTGTCCATTATTAGAAGAGTCAGCCATGGGAAAACAGGTGAAGCTCCCCCATTTGGTTGCCCTGAACTCCCAAACGGCTGCTGCCTGGCTGAAACAAATTTCAATCTCTGCCACCTTGAATGAAATTCATAATTGTGGCAACTTCAGCAAGACTCTCACGTAGTCCTCTTTTATCACCCTATGTGTCTCTGGTTTTCTAAGGGGAAAGCGACTCTGGGTAGCCAGCTGGGACTGGGAGCCTCCCTTTTTCTTTTTTTTTGGACTGAGAGTTGTTTGCATGCACGCTACATACATCTGAGCACGCTCCTCTCCTGCAGTCCTGTGCAGGAATCAATGTTTAGAATAATGGCTCTGCTTTCCTCTGAATTGAGCTGGTTAATAACTATTGCTGGGGAAATCAATCAGCTCTATGATATCTTATTACTTACGCTAATTTAATCACAAGGAATGGGTCATTGCTTCAGTTCAGAGGGCAAAATGAGTGTGTGTGGATATGGGAGTGTTTAGAGGAAGGGAGGAGACCTCATGAACTGGCACACAAGGGGTAGAAGTGTCATGGACTCTCCCAAAGCTGTAGGATGGATTACAGAGAGAAAACTCACATCCACTCTCTATAGTTCCTGGCAATCTATAGGTTGTAGATCCATTTTTAATGCTCTTTTAATGTTCCAAAGAGTCTGATAGGTGGAGATAAATAAGAGTTTCTCCCTTCACCCCTCTTCATTTTCTCTGTGTCCAGGCTAAAAGAGGAGGATCACTGAGGGGCAAACAAAATGTGCACCTTCCATCAAGGACCTCCGAGCCCCTTTCAAATTCTTGTACATCTAAGAAAAAGGTAAATGTGAAAGAACTGTTCTTGTGTTGAGTGTGTAGTAATTAAAAAGAAGGAAACTTCATATAAGTAGTGTGTCTGAAGAAATAAGATTGATTTTAAAAATGTGCAAATTCAGCCTGACAAAGGTTGTCATAACATTTTCAGGCTCTTTTCTAAATTCTGTTTCCTTTCCTATATACCTGATTATGTTATGTAAGACCTTCCCTCTTGTTCCTATGGAAGTGCTTTTTTCTGTCACTACAGAAAGCAGATTAAAATGTTTCCATGCACTGAACTGTATCTCTACTGTAAAAATATTCTCAAACCAAGTCCATTCAGGAAATGAAATGAAATAAAGGTGTCTGTTTTTTGGTATAACCAAGTGTTTGAGTTCCAGAAGCTAAACAAAAGCCAAATATATCAAGTGTAGCTGTGTAGGAACTCATGCATCTCCAAGACTTTGGTATAGGGACTTCTTTAAAGTAGCCTAAGTTCTTGCAACTGTAGATTTTATTTGGATCCTGTTGGTTTTCCATGGGTTCCCCTCTGGTATGAGGGTGTGGATAAGACAGACTCTCAGAAAGAGAACACCTGTTCTGCAACAAAACCTTTCTGATGTCCCAGTGTATTGTAAAGACAGCCCAAGGCAGTGGGCAGCATTCAGCAAAGTCTTCAATAGAATATTGCTTTCTGGTGACAAAAACAGATGCGTTTTTCAAAGTACTGGCTGGTCATGCTTAATCCTTAGGAATTATTGTCTCCGAAATGGTGGAATTGCTTCTAGTTCTTGGTCCCTTCCTAGGAGCAAGAAAAGAATCACAGCCTGACCCATCACATTATAAATACATCTCAGGCTGGTGCTGAATCTCTCCATGCAAACAGCATTGGTTTCCAGACAAATACATCTTGGATGCTGTTAGAAAACAGAGAGCACAAGTGCTCAGTGCTGCACTAACAGTATCTAATTCACTTTATTAACTAGGTAATGAACTAACGCCATCATGGTCTAATTGAAATAAATACATTAGAACTGTGAATTAAAGTAACTGCATTTTGATGGTTTGGGGTTATTCTTATTGCTTCGGAATGTTATTTGTAATCCAGACGCTGCTGGACACATCTCCTTGTGCCCCGGGGATAGTACAAAGTATGTTATTGGCCTCTATTTTTGTACCCCATTTAGTTCACATTCACACTGCTTCCAGATGATTTTTTCCTAGCAAGATCTGATAACTTAAAAAGAAAAAACAATAAAAGAACAAGGGAAATGTCAAATAACACTGAAATAAATACAAAAATGTAGGTTTCTAGTGTTGGTTATTTCTGAAGTGCTTTTGAATGTTAGAAGATTTTCAGAAATATTCCCATTTAGCCAAAGTCGGCTTCTAATGAATTTGATGGGAATTCTACTTAGGAATGATTTGGCTGATGCTATTTACAAATATCTGCCCTAAACTTGTTTTTCATCAGCTGCAGCATTGGATGGAATAATAATGCATTTTAGGACAGGTTTGCTCTGATCGTGCAAGATGTCTCAATAAAAGAGGTGTCTTTTTTTGTCCATCAACACACTGGTGGTCCTTCAGTGCTCTGTTACTCTTGTGCATCTGCTGCATCTCGTAGCTTGAGGGTTCCTTGTTAACTCCAGGATTGTTCTGGTCGCTGCATTGCCTTAGACCGCTGAGGAGTATGGTGACTGGGATCTTGCAGGGGGCCGATTTCTACAGTTGCTACACAGATGCTTTTATGTCAGCAAGAGGGAGGTTGTAAGTTGGTGAAGAGTACTTCTGTTTGTGAAGCTGCATTCTGAACTGTGACTTGGTACTTTCTCTCTGAGGTTTTTTCTTCTCACCTGACAAAATTACGTGCCTTTATTTGATCTCTTTTTGTTATTCGGTTAGTGATCAGCTCGGCAGGTAATAGTAATAACCTCTCTTCTTTTACACTCTTTTTTCATCCAAATTCTATATCCAGCAAGCTGTGGAAGCACTCATAGTCTGGAGTTGTTTTCACTGGCAAAGGTAGAAAGCTAGAGAAAATGTAACTGTTCCAAGCTTACACCCATTTAAACAGGGGTGTAACTTACACCTCGACATAGTTATGTCTACAAAGGTAGGTGACTGTTGGCTGGCTTTAGCCCATGGTGCTTGTCTTTGTTGACCTCCAGCTTCCGTGGAAGGAGTAGTTTCAGGGAACAAGTCAAGATTTCTGTAGCCCCAACGGTGCTTGACCTGTAAGGTGAGGGAGTAAATCTGCACGATATGCAGCTTGATTCATCTTGCGTTTAAAGTCTCTTTCGGCTGATGAAGTGGGCAGCCCGTGTTTGTCAGTTTGGAGCTATCACTAAAGGAGGATAACTCTGAGTGATTAAAAAAACCCCACCAAACAAAGGATGCTGGTATAAATATATTACTTTTGTGTGAGGCTGGAACATAAAATGACACCCAAAGGAAAGCCTTTAGTCTGTATCCTACTGCACTCCTGAAATATTCCAATGCCTCTAGTAAGTTTCTTAATGAGAGCCGTGAGATCTCAACAGGAAAGCTGGCACTGTCGTTCTGCTCTGTTGCTTTACAGTTTGGGAGAAAGATTAATAATAGAGATGATTAATAGTAGGGCAGAGGTCTGCAAAAGTTTGGGGGCAGCGAAAGAAGGTGGGGTTTTTTTTGTTGTTTTGTTTGGTTTGGTTTTTGGTTTTTTGTTGTTTGTTTGTTTGTTTGTAAGTTCTGATTCTGTGTTACCTGTTATGTAACAGACTCCTGCTATCAGCAGTGTCAGAAATCAGGGCCTGATCCTACTTCCCACTGAAATCGATGGGAGTTTTGTCATTGATGGAGCAGCTGAGCAAGTAACTTGCAAGAATTCATTTATTCAACAAATCTGGCTGCTGCTTCTGCTTATATCTATTGATTGTACTCATGTCCAACCAGGTTTGCAGCATTAGCTGCATTACCTTACAATAACAGGGTAATTCACTTGGGGCATGTTCTTACCAACTCCTGGAATCCACACAAAGATAAACAAAAGGTTTATCCCATGCACAGATGTCTTCTGTTTTTTTTCACGGGCAGCTGCCTCTTCTGTTAGTTGTGTATCTCAAGGAAATGTATTCCCTTTTTGGAGATGCCGGACTAAAAGCAAAAAGGTGAAGTGACTTGAGGAAGTTCAGCTGGTACAGTGGAAAGATGATGCAGCAACAAATAGAAACTTCGGACTTGGGAAACCTAGTTTTGGGATTTCAGTTCTGCCACAAGCTTTTCTGTCACTTTCTGACTGTAAGTCCAATGGCTTTTTTTTTTATAGGATGTGATCTGGGTGTCTGGGGTAGGTGGCTGGGCAGAGCTGTGTCCCCCTGCATTGCTGTGCTGCTGTCACACTGCCTTTGACTGAATGGCCCTGTGTCATCAGCCAAGGGGAGCACCAGGAATAGGGTTGAGGGTCCTGTGGGCAGTCCTGCTTCCCGTGCCTGACAGCATAACTGTCATGCATGTTGAAAATGGGGAAAATAATGTTATTTTCTGTTTTCTGAGTGAGTGTCATAAACCACAAATACTAAAACCACCAAACATTTAAAAATTGTCATGAAACCTTTTCTCATACATTGAGTTCTGATTTGGACCTGTACGTAGTTGAGTGTACTCGGAGGAGAGCCCAGCACTCTGCCTCCTTGTGGGACCAGGCTTTGTGTCTTGCCCTTCCCCCTGATGCCCAGCAGGAGCAGAGGAACAGCTTCTGAAAAGGTAAAACATCTATGACACTAATTCTGGTTTGTAAATAAACCATCAAAGGGAACCTTTTGCAGGAGTGATTCTGCCAAGCTTTGCAAAACACTTCCTTCTGCTTCAGACACCTGCCTGGGCTCTGGGCCTGAAATCCTTGATTACTATTGTTGCTTTTTCTATTTCCCTTTCTATTTTGATGACACCTTGAAGATTTTGTTTTCTGAATTTCTTCTCCAGTGTCTATGACTTATGATTGCAGAAGATAGAGCAACTTAGATATTAACAATTTGTTTTCCATATGCTGCAAATGCAATGTAAATATCTCCTGGTCACTTCTGCTCTCATAATGTTGTTCAGGTTTCCCTGTTTAGGGTTTATTGTATGCCCAGGGAAGTTATCTATTAGATTTTAGAGGTCTTATCTCTGGAGCAGTGGTCATGGAGCAGGCTGCTGACATTCCTAAAGAAATCCAGAGTTCCTTCCAGCTGATGGTGTTTAGTTCCAAGCAGCAAGTGATCTGGAGAACTAGAGGAGCCACCCTGGAGGACATCAAATATACAAGTCCTGGGATGTAATCTATATGAAGTGGCAAGAAAGCAAGTGGTGTAGACATGCAATACATCCCATGACAGCATCAGGTAGATGGTGCGTTTCGGCTGCTGCTTGGCTTAGTTGCTGAATTATCTACTGGACAGTCAGCAGTTAGAACAAGTCTGGGTCTGGTCCACTTTAGTGCTGTGCCTCTCATGGGAGGGAGGAGTAGCCGGTCACTGTTACTGAGATAACTAGACCCCTCTAGGGGTCTCTGACAGTTTCCCTTCCAGGCCAGATCTTTCCTTTCCTGGATGCCAAATTACTCTTGCCTGTAACTCTGTATCGATAAAAGCTTGCTGTGTTGAACAGCAAAGCATGAAGAGTAGATGTTGCTTTCTTATTTTCCTGTACGGCCATGAAGAGGGGATGTGGAAATAACCAAACCTTTTACTTTTAATGTGAAGCTGACTTTTGCTGATACTCTTGTAATTCCTTCTCTTGCAGTCACGTCTCCCTATTTCCTCCCCCCCCTTTATTTTTTTAATTATTTTAAGAAAAGCAGAACTAAGACACGATTTAGGACCAGTAAAACCTCTGTGCCTTCCTTTTGCCTAAAGAATCTGAGTGCAAGATTCTGTGCAAACAGCTTTCTGTTGGTGTATATAAACTACTTTATGGAGAACTTGATCCTGCAAAGAGCTCAGTGAAGCACAGGATTTCTGCAGAGGGCAGAGCTTGCAAAGACAGTTTACAGCCTTGCCTGCACTAGAAAACCATACTGTTTTAAACATAATGTTACAGGTTTATGTCCTGAATCTTCCACAGGTATAGTTATATCAGGTTCCTTCCTAAAGATGTGTTCCATTCTGAATTCATAGCGACATAATTATGCCAGAGCAAGTAATCTTTACACAAGTATAACTGAGTCTGCATTAAAATTTATCTCAGTGTAACATAACTGGTTTTAAAAAAAAGTATGAGAAAACACAGACATGAATACAGTGTCCTCATTCAGTGTTTTTATCTGGGAAATCTTAAGTATATGTAGGTGAAACTGAAATGCCAACAGTGCATTTCATAGTTAATACCTGAGCATGTTACATTTCCATATAGCAAAAGCAGTTTTCAGTAGGGTTTAGAAGCATAAGTTGATTAACTTTCACTTTTATAAGTGTTTGTTCTATAATTTAATCAAGTTTATTGTTTCCTTTTAAAAGTATTCCAACAGCTCCAGGTACTGTTAGGTTTATTTCGTTCCCCCCCGACAGACGTGGTAGGGCGCAGACTTTGCTGTTTTTAAATAAACACAGTGCTTATACCAACACTTTTTGCCAGCCTAACTTAGCCTTCCCCAAAGTGCATGTTCTTCTAGAACAGGATTGGTGAGGAGATTACCCAAGTGATTGTTGCCTCTCTGTGTGTTTGCATGCAGAGTAATTAATAGGCTTGTGAAACACTTCCTTGAAATGAAGTCTGCTTTCATACAGCATTTGCTCATAGGAAATCCCACTAGTGAAAAATCTGGTAGCTGAATTCCAGTTTCAAAAGACTCTTGACTCTTAATGAAGCCAAGAACTGAACATTAAAATGGAATTTGGAAAGAGAGGTTAAGCCAAGTTTGTTTGCCTGTCAGCTGGTTCCTCGAGTCACTCCTCTGTTATCAGCAGAATACTGTATGAAAGACATCCTGTAAATGGGAGCTGCTCATTTCTGCTGGGGATTGCCGGGGTGTTCTGCTGTGTCAAGTTTCCAGATGTCACTGACTGCACAAAGCAGCACAGATGGAAACAAATGACAGCTCCCCTTTCCGCCTTGTGCTCTTGCACAAGTTTGTTAGATAAGCAATAGGTGACTGGAACACATTGGCAAGCAGGGAATAATCATTAATTATAGATAAATTGCACTCACCAATAGCAGCCAGTTGCTGGTGGAATGGGTGACTATTCCTCAAGTTGTCAGTAGGTTTTTTTGCATATTTTACATGAGTTGTGTCTTTCAGAATTGATCTACAAATGTAGTGTGTGGACAGAAAGATGAGTATGTCTCGGGGTTTCTAGACAAAGGGCCTTGGGTCGGGCTAATGGAGAAAGGATGGGATCAGCTCCAGAACACAGAGCTGAAACATGGTAGGCTAAGGGAAGTTCTAAACTTGTTTTGCTTTTTGGTGGAAACTGAATCCCCAGCAAATTTAGGCTGCTCTTCAGCACCTTCACTGACATTCATAATAACCATAAACACTGGGGGGGGAAGACACTCTTTCTCCTTCTTTATTTCATAGACATTTTAAAAATGTTTCTCTGTCTTTGCCCATGCTGTGTACCCCCCCAGCCTTTGGTTTCACTGCATACATTTTATTTCAGAGGAAGTGGACTGTTAAGATGAATGTTATTGGGAAGGGAGCACTAATATTACCCTTAAATTTTATGCGCCAATTACATGCGCATCTACAACGTGAAGAGAGGAGAGCGAGCTAGCAGACTGGAAGACCAGAGCTGCTTTCAGATCAATAGATGAGCTGACATTGAGGCTAGAGGACTGATAGAAGCAGTGGAAAGGATAGACATATTTGGCAGATTTCTGAAGACACTCAATAGAGACACTGAGATGGAGCTGATAAATCAATAGCTCTTTGGGCAGATTAGATTGATATTTTAAATGTATATGGAACTGTCCTAGCCAGGAAGACTGAACAACACTGAAGGAACAGATAAACATAAAAACATTAATTCATATTTTAGCGTGGTTTTTAAAGGAACTGTGTGGAACATTTCTTTTTTCAGCTGGGAGGTTGGATCAGATGTAAGCTTGAATTGCGCTATTACTCTGGAATTCCTCAGGCTGGTGTGGGTTAAGTTAACAATAATGAATAAATTATTACTGTAGTGAAAAAAGCATTTAACACAGAGGTTGTCACTTAGCAGCAGAACAGGACTGGGACAATTGTGCAGTAGTGCTAGGGGTGGAGTGGAAGTTGGCCCAGTCTCACCATGTATATTATCTGTGTGTGGGTGTTTTCAGGAGCATGAGGATGTAAAGGAAGGCATTATGGCAAACCATCAAACCCTGCCATCAACAAGACTTAGAATTTAAATTATGTCTTATTGAAGACAAAGGGAGTTCTGTCATTTATTTCAATGGGAGCAAAACTGGCCTTTTGTACACAAGGCTTTGTACTATTTTTTACAAATGAGGCTGTTTCCTTGTGCTACCAATTCTATCAGCTGTCACAGATTAGAGACAAAAAAATTATGAAGTAGTTTTAATCATGCTGCAGTTCCTAGGGTGATTTGCAACTTTTTCTGTGTGCTGATCAGTGTTCAGCTCTCCCACGATGTCCTTCCGTCTTCCCTAAAAACCTCCTAGAAGTTCAACTTGAAAGGTTCTTTGTGAGTGATGCTATTGTTGTGTTCACCAGATGTTGTGAAGCCAAATTAAAGGTGAGCTTGTACTAATGGAATTTCCTAGAAGTTTACAAGTGAATTATTATGGTTGGAAAAGTTAGGCTATTTAATATATATTTCCATAGAGGCATGAGGGGAGGAGTGTGCTGAATAAAGTAAATGTATAATGATGAGAGCGGAAGGATGTCCTTGGTTTGCCTCCCCTTAGTTTGAACTTGATGGAAACTGGATCAGCCTAAAGATAGATCAGCCATTTGTCTGTCCAGGTTACATTAGTCAAAGTGGTTTGTCTGGTACCGTTTCCCTTTCCAAGACTCACTGACCTGGCCTGGCCTGTTCAGCATGGATCTGATACATGCTAAAATATTGTTGGGATTATTTTATTTAAAGGGGGAAAAAAAAAAAAGAATGCTAAGAGGAAACCAATTCCATGAGAGACAGTTTAGAGAGATCTTGTCTTTAACTGCAAATACCACTTTATTATATTTGCATGTAAATAGATGCCAGATAACTGTGTCAGATGAAGAGAATATTTCAAAGTCATTTGCTTTCTGGAAAATATCTTGAGATTTATTACATTCAATGCTGATAAAATTGGTCTTTGCAAGCTTACAACCCCTCGAAGTTCCCCTGAAAGGTGGCTGTCTCTTTGCGAGGCCTCTCATTGATCGACGTTAAATTGCGGCACAGTGTAATTCAAAGGACTGGGGAAATAAGTCCTGGCAACAGGGTAGGGCTACAGAAAGCACTTACAGGGCTGACAGAATGTATTTCTTTACTCGAGAAATCAATGTGTTAGTAAGGAAACTGAAATATCACTTTTTCCACTAGATGTTTGTGGTTGGACACTTGATCTTCCTCCTCTTGACACAAATACTTGCTCCTACTGACATATACCGTGATTGCTCAAATCGTGATCATATATTGCTATGAGGCAGGGCTTAGGACCAGCTGATTCCATGCCTGAGTTATTCTCCAGGCACCCTCTAAACTGGGGAGGCCAGCCAGGCTGTGCTGGCTCTGGTTTTGTTGGGTTATAGACCCTCCCTCTGCTGTTGGCACAGGGTCTGTCTGATCCTGTGGAGATCTGGGTGGAGACTCAAGTGGCTTTTACCTGTAAACTAGATGACTTTCAGTGCTATGTAATGTGTGTTCTTTGTGCTACTGATGGCTTGAGCAATGGAGCATTCTCTGTGATAGCTCACACCCAAAGCAAAAAGCTCTAAGAGGAAGTGTTGGATTAGACCAGAATGTTTCCAGGCCAGAATATTATGTGCAAGATCTCTTTTTTCCTGTCATTCCCAAGTGTGAAATATGAACTAACAACTGACTTCAGTCTTTCTGAAATCTGCAAAAAGTATCTAAAACTTAGTGGCAAATATGAACCTAATACAAAGAAGTTTGGAACCTGACTCAGTCAAATTAGGAAAATCTTGGTTTTAAAAAATACAGTATCACTAAATGTAACTCTGGGTCCAAAACACTCAAATGCCTTAACCAAAGCATTTTGCATCACTCCAGCACAGCGATGAAGTCAGGAGGATACTTTAAATGTAAACTGAATCATAATCTGTCTGGATTTCTTTTTAGCTTAACCTAGCTATTGAATTTTCTTAAGAGTGATTTTCAGATTATTTCAGTATGTCAATAACTACCCAACTTTAATCCAAATTTCACTTTAAATTAACTTTTGCCTAGGAATAAATGTATATGTACCTGTACTATACGTACATTTGTGTGCACATGACTGCCTGGGTTTGACCCCAGCTTTGGAAGACCTGGGTGGTGGTCTTGATTCTCCTCCCACTGTGTGGCTTTGCAAATGTTCTTGCCTTCTACAGTCCCCTCTTACACTTCTCTCTTGCTTATGTAGGCTGCAGGTTTTTGGGGAAAGCTTGCTTTGCTTTGCTTAGCGTAGTTTTACAGTGTCTACCGGGGCACCATGTTGATGGGGATAGTGACCTTTGGCACCATCAGAATCCAGAGGTGAGGAGAAACTTTACAGAGTGTTCAGCTGCAGTCTTATATTAATGACTAGCAAACATAATACTGTTTGTAAGCACTGGAGTTTAAAGTGACATCTGCATGGTTTAAACTGATGTCTAAGCCCAGGCAGACCAAATACACACTTTGTGTAATGTTCCCTGGGCCTCGCATTTGACTTTCTCTCCTGCAATTTAACCGCCAAAAGCCAAACTGTAGTTGCTGGAAATGGTCATATGTGCTGTTCTCCAAAGCTGCCTTGACCCTGGACATCACACCCTCCTGCATCACCATCTCCCCACCCCAGTGCCAGCATCGCCTGACAACGACAACTGACTGCCAGCTTTGTCCCACCTCAGCTCTGCTGACATCCCAGACAATAGATGGACACATTTGTCAAAACTCCCTGCAAACCTCTATTACTTGGCAAGTGTGCTTGTTGCCCTCGAGCCCATGTGGCTATCAGTGCTGGCTCACCGTGCTGCTGTTCCCCAGGGAGACTACAGCCAAGAGGAAACAGAAGGGCTTCCAAAGAGCTCAGCAGCTGCACTCTGTCAGCCTGCTGAAAAGCCATCTCCCTTCAACAATGGACTAAAACATCAGTGCTACTGTACAGACATCACAGGCTTACCCTCGCTGAGCAGCACGTTTGTGTATCTTGTGGCTGCCACATACAGGACCTTACCCATCCATCAATTTCATCACTTGTAAGAGAAGGGGGTGGTGCTGAAGCAGCAGCGATGTTCCAAATGGTTTCACACTAAATGGAGAGGGTAGACTTGTTTGGCACAGCGTGCTGGAGGTTCCTGTGCTGGGCAGCAACTTTCCTGCAGATGGGCAGGGTGAGGTGCCTTTGGAGCACAGTGACTTTGATTAAAATTGCCAATTCTGAATCTCTTGCTGGCCCTGAGGCAGCTTGGTGAAGTGTGACTGTGACAGCACAAGCACAGGAGTCTGTCATTCCACTTCCAGCCTGTTGTAGAGTTGAGGCAGGTTTAGCTGCAAAGTTGGGTCTGATTGGAAATGTAAAATGAATATCTAATAACAGGGCAGTTTAACAGAGCAGTTCCAAAGGGCTGAAAGCAGATTTGTATCAGCACATTGATTAGCCGCCGGAGACTTGCAGAATCTTGTATTTCTGATGGGCCCCGGCCAGAAGAGCTCTATTTGACGATATTATTCTTGCAGAGTTTTACACCAATTTCTCTTGATTATTCCCATTTCCTCTCCAAGAAAACCTACGAGTATCAGGAATTTGAGGCCTGTGGTGCTGGCCCATCTGAAATCTCTAGCGTTTGGGGCATTATCAAGGAAATTCAGACTTAAGGAAAGCAAAGAAGATAGGCAGGCAGAGAGAGGTGAGAGGGGGAAATGGCACTTATCTGCTTTGATTTTGCTTGTGGAGTCGTAGATCCATGAAGACAAAGATAAACTAAAAACAGAGGATAATTAGAGATGCCAGCAAAATGAAAGGTGCAAATATCAGTGCAGACCCTGTAGAGCCCTCAAGTGAGTTTCTCTGTGAGTGGAATTACTGGAGTGGAACCAGCAGGCACAGCTAATAGTTCACTGTGTTATTATTTGCAAAGATAATATTGTTGGAAACGAGAGGCTTTCAGAAGCCAGAAGAATGATAGGATCTGCAGTGAAAGCAGGAAAAGACCACTGAACTTAGAACAAGAGTGAGGACTGAAAGAGCAGAAGAAAATGCAGGTCAGGCCTCAGAGAGATGTGGGCTCCCCAGTGGATGGAGTGCTTCTTTCCAGTCTACACTGGTCTCAGAAGTTTGCTACTTCATTTGAACTGTACAGACCATGGACCTGGCTGAAGCTTCATAAAGCTCAGCTGGTGCAAACCATTTGAATCCAGCCTCAGACTAAATCAAAGTTCTTACAGTTACTTTAATCCTCCAGAAACTAGTGAACCATTTCATACAAAATAGGAAAAAAATTTACATGTTTTCTGACTTGGGCAACACCTAAAACCCCTTTGAAACACAAATACCCTGGCCATCTCAAGGACATGAGATATGTCACACGGTGCTGGAACACAGCTGAAGGTGGTGTTTGGAAGTGTTGAGGTAGTGGGTAAAGCAAGGAGTGGGAATTCAAAACCTCAGGCCTTGCTAATGGTTTCATGCGTATATTGAAGGGTTAGGGCAAAAATGCTGCTTTTTCACACACTAAAAGCCGAACACCATATTTTTCAAACTCTTATGGCTGCTCTTCAGGCTTGATGTGCAGACACCTGAACTTCCTGTAAGCTGAGACATGCAGGACTGTGTGCTGGGTTAAATCGCAAGGCAGGGCTGCCTGTCTGGTGCACCAGGCTTTGTGGTGGGTTTGGGCTTCAGCTCTGCGTTGCAGCTGGGCAAGTGCCTTCAAGCAGTGTCCTTTGAGCACCACGACTCCTGCTGTGCAGTACCATTGCATTTCCCTCTCTTACTCAGCTGCTCAGCAGATCATAGTTCAGCTGCCTCTGACATGGGGGTGGCAGAGCAGGAAAAAGAGTCTAATGCGTCTCTGTGAGTTGATGAGATGGTGGTGTCTCTGTGGAGAGCGATGGTCTCCAGATGTCATAGACAGCTTTGAAAATCTGAACCTCCGCGATGCTAGAATTCAGATCACAAAACAATTTTTCATTCAAGTTCTCTGCTCCACCCCCGACTCTCCCCCTGAAATCTTGGACCGAGCTGTACAGAGCAGATTGTCATTTTGTGTTTGGATGCCTAATGTAATGGATGGGATCTTTAATTCCCAGTGGTGTCACTGGGGAAAAGAGATAATTACAGTAAGTAACCTGCACTTTCTAATATGATGGCTTTGATTTTGGATTGTAGTTAAACTTGTTCTTTGTCTTTCTCATCAATACCCTTAACATTTCAGATCAATCATCTATCACTCAGCTGCTGAGTAAAACTTGGATAAGAAAGAAGAAAAGACCTCAAAGTTGACACACGATTTTCACTGTGAACTTCTTTGACCTTTGAAAAAGAGATTCATAACTTCTCTAAAAAATATTTTCCATTTTTACTCAGCTCACTTCCTGGTTATGCCTGGGAACAAGAAGCAGGAAGCACCATAAATCTTGTGAAAAAGCCTGTTCTGGCAAGTTTCCTAGTCCAGCTTTGCTGATCGTTGAATTTTGGATCATTTGAATAAACTTCATGTCAGTAGCCAAGCTCATGTGCTTCTCCAAGCCATTTGCAAACTCCAAATCCCATGAAGCCAACTCATTGCTCAGCCTAGGCAGCCTGAACTCTGCCCTTTCCCGCCAAGTTTTCTTTCACTTATAAAACACAGTCTTAGGGTTATTTTGTTT
Source organism: Chloroceryle amazona (assembly GCA_027560015.1). NCBI lineage: Eukaryota > Metazoa > Chordata > Aves > Coraciiformes > Cerylidae > Chloroceryle > Chloroceryle amazona. Next base: position 3,089 of record JANHFX010010353.1, on the reverse strand, counting down.
CTTTGGATGAACCTGGTGCTAATGTGACTTTCAGTTTTACAGCCAAGTATAACAGAAGTAGGCGTCATGCAACCTTCCTTCACACTGCTCTGCTAATGCATCCTAATCCTGTCTGGTGATACCTTGTGCTGTTTGGAGTCAAATTAATCCTGAGTTTATCAGTTATGCTAAAAACACCATAAAACTGCTGCATAGCTTTCCTAGGCTTAGCTTGAAGTTAACGAGTTGTTCCCTCTGCAACAGCAAAAAGCAGCCTTGAACACCACCAAGGGAAGCAGGTCATGAGAAATGACCTGGGGCTGGATTTTCAAGTTCATTCCCTTCTCATGGAATGGTGGCACAAGGCTCTGTGAGAAGCAGTCAGGTACAGGAGCGTGGCAGGCAACCAGGGGGGATGCTGCTGAGGGCTGTCCGCACAGGTAGGTGTACAGTCGCTATCCCCAGATGTCTGCTCTGGAGTGCTAATAAGGGGGTAGTATTCTCTCCGGCATTAGGTCTGTTTAGTCCGGGAGAAATATGGTATTTGATGGGGGCAGTACAGCACTCGCTGACAAAGGGGTCTGCTGCCTGTCACACCTTGACTTGTTGAGCGCTAACACAGCCCGGGGGATCACAAAGCTGTCATTACAAAGCATTAGCATGAGAAAAGGAGCACTCCTCATGTTTTGGCATGTCACACCCAAGTGACAGGGAGCACAAATACAGTCAGGCACACAGAACAGTGCAAGTCAACGTCGGCTTTGACAATGTTGGGCACCAAGGCTGTCACTCCTTTGACACAGCCCCTCCTTCCCTCTACCCACGCTGCCATTCGCAACAGCAGCTCGCCCACCGCTTTTCTTTCTGCACAATGTGTCAATAATTACTTGTCAGGCCTCTGCTTATAGACCTGAGATGGTGAATAAACGCTTATTATTCCTGAAAAATGTTGCAAGCTTTACCATAAATCTTGCGTTACAACTGCGCACAATAGGGGCTATTGACACGGAGGCAAACACTCACATTAACATGTAAAGTCATGCTGCCCAGAATGGAGTTTGACAAACTAACTTGCAGCAAAGGACTTTGTTGACCTTTTCTTTGCCTTCCTGGCAACTGGACTGGGCTTGTGTATATGAAAAACGCAGGCGAAGGGCTTATGAGAAGAGATACCAAATGTCTTCCTGCTAGGGCTGCTGGAGTGAGGGTGCTCTACATCTGAGAGCACTTTTCTGAAGTGTTATTGGATATCATCCTTCAAATACACAGGAGTTAAGCAAGTGTTCAAAAGCTAAAGTTGGCTATATATGAGTTCAGCAACACGTAGACTTCTGCCTGTGCCTGTTCCTGCAGTAGAGGCCCGAGTTGAACATTACTTTGGACTGGATGTTATTCATGGCTTGCCCCTGCTCTTTGGGTTTCAGATTGCTTCTTGCAGTGGATGGGAGGTTTGAGTTTGATGTACTGGAAAAAAATTGTACAAAAGTTATTCATGTCAAACGTGCAGGTGTCACAGCCTGAGCTCAGAATAAGAATGTGTAAAAGAAACTTTACAGAAGTAATAATTAGGGCTTGATTTAAGCTCCCAGCTGAAGACTCCTAACTGACTTTTTTAAAGGACACAGGGCTACCTTCTCTGTGCCATGAGGGGAGACAGGCAAACCTCTCTGCAGCATGTTCTACATGCAGGGATTCTGAACTACTCCCTCTACCATTGCATTGGTTTCCATTGTTTTATTTTATACTTTTTTCCCCTCTGGTTTCTGATGGTTTTCTTTCTTTAGCTACTTCATCTCTGGGATGTTCTAGTTTAGTTTGTGCCTGTGCGTTCCTTCATCAAGTGATTGAATTTATCCCATAGCTGCTTAACCCTTTCACATTTTCAACATTCTTTTCCCCAGAGCTTTTTTCTATCTTTTAATATATCTGTTTACTTACTTTTTTATTTATTTTGGTAATGAAAGTTCAATTTCATTTTTATTAGCCCATTTCCATCAGCTTCCAGTCCTAGATATCTGGATCTAGTGATGCAGAATTTGTGTTTTCAAATGCTAGGAAAGAATATTTTTAAAGAAATGGTGCTTAAACCACGATGTTATTAAGAAAATAGGAACACATTTATTTTGGCTGTAGCCTTTACAGAAGGCAACTACTTTTAAGAAAACAAGCTTTTGTTTTGATTTTCATACAACTTGAAGTGTAGAACATAGTTGACCTAAACACCAAGCAATGTAAAACTCTTTGGCAAGTGCATTTTCCACAGTATAGGTAAAGCAGTGATTTACATGCATGTTGTGGTACATAGACAAATGCATAAAGCCTGATGTACCAACCGCAGTCAGAATTGCACAAAAGTTTATGAGCACATACGAATCTACAGAGCATTCCATTTACCTTGTAAAGTCAGTCTGATGTTAACATAATCTCTGCAAGAAACACATGGCCTGGATTCATCCCCCCAGTTTTGAGCTCTGGTCCCACAGTAGTTTAAAGCAGTTGCTACAGGGAGCCAAGCTGACAGCAAGCTGCTGGCTTTTTTTTTTTTTGTATGATTAATTTTATTTTGGTTTAGCTCCCTGAATTGGTTCACTGCAAATTCAGAAGGGATAAATGCAGGGGGTGGGAAGGGAAGTGAGAGAGTTTTAGCTTTTGCAGAGCCACACCTTTAGGCACTAACTAATTCACCTGAATTCAGAGGTTGCTTATCCTTGTCCTTATCCTTGATTGATGAGAAGCTCAACATGAACCAGCAGTGCGCACCTGCGGCTCAGAAGGTCAACCATGTCCTAGGATGCATCAAGAGGAGTGTGGACAGCAGATCAGGAGAGGTGATTCTGCCCCTTTACTTAGCTCTTGTGAGACCCCACCTCAAACACTGTGTCCAGTTCTGGTGTCCCCACCATCAGAGGGACATAGATCTGTTGGAACGAGTCCAGAGGAGGCCACAAAGATAATCCAGGGGCTGGAGCACCTCTGCTATGAGGACAGGCTCAGGGAGCTGGGATTGTTCAGCCTGGAGAAGACTCTGGGGGAACCTTATAACTGCCCTCCAATACCTGAAGGGAACCTACAGGGAGGCTGGAGAGGACTCTTCACAAGAGTGTCCAGTG
>JANHFX010010351.1:0-19624 GCA_027560015.1 Chloroceryle amazona | reverse complement strand
CGCCGCCTATTGGCGGTACCAGCGCTCGCGCATTGGGATAGCCAATGGACGGAGGCCGCGTCCATCGCGTCAGTCTCTCCGGGGCGAGGGTGGCTTGGAGGCTCTGAGGGGCGGGGGAGGGGGCGGGGCAGCGGCACCTGACGCCTGGGCGGCTGCGGCCTGGCCTGCCGGGCTGGGGACGGAGCGGGGTCCGGGCGCTGCCGAGGACAGCCGAAGGCAGGACGGTATCAGGAGTGCCTGGTGAGCGCTGGCAGCAGGCTGGCCCGGGGAGGAGAGCTCACAGCCTGCTTTCAGGGTCCTGCAACAGCCAGAGTGCCCTCAGCCGCTCCCCGCCTGTCTGCGCTGGCGGGGGCCTGGGCCTGGGCCTGGGTTGAACCCCGCGCAGGCCTTCAAAGAGAAGGAAGGCAGGCCGTGTGGCGTCCTGTTTGGTGCCCAGCCTTCTTTTGTTCTGTCTCTTAAGTGCAACTATGTCTCAAGGGCTTAACAGTCTAAATGGTATCACTGCAAAAACCAAGGCAGACATTTGGGAAAAAAAGATAAAAAATGTTTTCAAGTCACAAGTTGGCATATCAATGTAGAAATGAGCCTAGCTGCTGTAGGCTGAGGAAATAAAAATGGGGAGGAGGGCTGGTGGATGCTGCTAAGGCTGCTGTTTAAACATGGAAAACCTGCTTGCTTGCAAGGAGACTTGGCCAGTTTGAGCCCAGCAGCGCAATACGTATGTGTCTATTTTCTATGAAAAATCATCATCCTACTTCAAAAGACTGGGAAACAACTGATTCAAAAAGCTGACCCACCCCTAATGATTGGTCATTGTAAGAGAGTACCAGAGATGAGGGCTATGTTTTTGGTAAGCATTGACCCAAAGGCTTTTGCAGAGGTAGCATTCAACGATTTGGTGAGCTGAGATTTTTTATTTTTTTTGTTAATGTAGTAGTCGTAGTAGCTGGACTTAATGTACCATTGAAATAAAATTTTTCAGCAGTTGGATATGAAGTCATTTAAATTTTACCCCCCCCCCCCGTACACACTGCTTCATGCTCACAAGTAGCACTTTTCAGTACAATTAAGTCCTGCCCATATTACATAATTAGCATGGTAGAGAGAACAGGCAGTCATTTTCACCCTCAAGTTATTTCAGAAATGGAGGAATGTGGCTGCATGAAATAAAAATTTTCATCAGAATGGCTACAAAATACTGACATCTCGGCATTTCCATCCATGAAAGGCAGCCTGCTGAGCAGACAGGCTCAAGTTCTTGGCAATTCCTAGATCTTAAGATAAAACATACCTCACCTCTTATTTTACTGAGTCGTAAAGCAAACAGGAGCTGCTTTGCAGCCCCTCTTTCCCAAAGGAAGGAGTATTTCTCTTAAATTTTTCTTACATTCCATCAGTATGATGAAAAAACTAAACATGACACCTTGGGGCACTACTGAGCAGTTAGCATGACATTAACTCCAGGTAAGATCCTCAAAACCAGAAATAATGTAAGGAGAGTTTTATGACACATGAATTGGCAGAGAAAATTCATCATCTGAAGGGGAGAGCTGGCTAACAGAAGGAGCTGCGTGGAGGTAGTTTATTTTACTTTCCATCAGTGCCACGCAACAGTAAGTGGTTAACATTTCTATACCACCCAGCAGCATGTGTTAGAATACTTATTGCCGAGAAAGAAGCTTTTAACACAGATCTTTACTGACTCCGTAAATTCCTAGTGAGTTTCTACAGGAAACAATTCTATGGCAGGAGCAATTCTACATTTTTATGTGTTCTGGAAATACACATAAGATAGTGCTGATAAAGCCTGAACCAAGACAAATATTAGTAGAGTGATAAATAACGATGAAAGCAGGGCACCAATACAGTCTCAGTGAAGACAGTACTTGAATGGAGTCCCTGAAAGAGATTTATGTGCTGTTTCTCCACTGTAGTATGAACTTCTGTGGTGTTACTGGCAGAAAAACTCATGTGACTCATGGCTATATAAAAAGGGGAATAATGGAAAGATACTTCATCTGCAGAGGTTAATGAGAGAAGTTTACTGAGTCTGTATTTTAAAACATGAAGATAACTCCAGGGGCAGCGTTAGAAGGAACTTTTTTCTGAGGTCAACACACAGAGCAGACATTGTTCCATATATGAGCCTGTGAGACCTCATGGGTGGCTGCAGGGGAGACAGCTGATGCAAAACCTGAAATCAGTTACCAGAGGACTATAGAAGTGGCAGCAAGAGAATTAATGTCATAAATGTGAGCAATATTCTTGTATTCCAGGGATCTTGCCTAGTTCCTGCCCTGGCAGATGTGTGGGAGGAATGGAACACACAGAGATTCTGTCTTCACAAGTTCCAGGTACTTTCTGACTCGTAAACTGTGACAAGGTTGCTTGTTCCTGGAATGCAGTTCACAATAAAGCAGGCATTGCCTGAAGGAGCATTTTTCAGTTGAGTTATTAACACACATTTAATCTTAGTGGCCTGTAATCACCAGAAGGCGGTGGACAGAAGCTTTCCCTGGAGACAGGGAAAACAGGGGAAGCCTCAGAGCTGGTAAAAAGAGATGGGGATAAGGATTGGTCCCTGGAACAACTGCCTTTGTTTCCAGCGGAGGGGAGTCAGCCTGCTGCACATCCTCAGAAGGAATGATGGATGGAGCTTAGACAAGCTTATTCTCTGCTTAATGAGACTTAGTATCTGTTTAGTATGAGACTGCAGTGAAGGTTTTGAAGCTGTAAAAAGGCCTTTTGCTGGCTCATTTGATACACATGACCAGAACTGACCATGTTTGAAGAAGGGAAAGACTTGGAGGCAGAAAAAATACTGAGAGGTCTTCACTAACTGGCAGGTGTAGCCCTACAGATATTCCAGGCTCCAGTGTCTGCTGTTCAGAGATGCAACAGACACTGTCAGCTTTGGAGCCATTTGCCTTGGTGAGGATGAGTCTGTCACAAGGACTGAACTCAGTGATCAGGCTTTAACATTATCCTAAAGCAGTGACTGTTTTAGCCTTATCCCCACCACAGCTGGAATTAGCCACCTTTCCTCTTGTGTTACTTAAATGGAGCATTCATCTATTCCAATCCAGACCTTTCTCTCCCAATTCTATACTCTCATGGTCATTCACGTCCGCAGAAGAACCTGTTGTTGCCCTTTTCTGTATCATAATTTATCAGGGATTAGCTTGTTACACATCCATTTTATAATCACTTTTGGTCTTGCAAAGAGGCATTGAAAAAACCCACTAATTTTAGATGCATCTAGTCTGACCTGATCATGTAGCCACATGGTGCACCAACAGAGGTGTATTCTTTATGCATAACAGCAGATGTTTCCCTGTGCCAGATGTCTCCTTTCTTAAGTTATATCCTGTTAACAAATGAGCTGGATAGTAAATGACACTTTCTGCCATGGAAAGTCACCTGCTCTTCAGCTTGGCCAGATGAGAGGCGATGTGGTTGCAATATGCTTCAGAAGGATTTCCAGTGTCCTTTTCTAGATTCTCGTTTTTGTGGTGTACCTGTTACGAGATCCCTCCCTTACTTGTGAAGCCTCTGTTAGGCAGGTATCTAAGGACACAGATGCTCGTTCAAAACAACAGCAAGGTTCTGCTTTCTTAGTATTTGCAATCTTAATTGTTGCCAAACCAGTTTTACTGTTGACCATGGAGAAGCTTGTGAGGAGCAGCCAGTGCTGATGGAGACAAAGTTACTTGTCCGACTCCATTTCATTCTAGTGCCTCTGGAAGCAATGACAGCAGGAATGAGGGGCCAGCCAGCTGAAAAATACTGTCTTAAATTTCAGCAATGTTCATTTTCATCTCTCACAATTCCTCTGCACAAGGAAATGTTCATGTTCAGAGACAAGAGTCTGTCAGGGCACTGACAGCCCTGACTTTTAGTAGCTTAAGATACCATAGACTGAACCCTCAGATTTCAGCAGCTAAAGGAAAACAGGTAGTAAGGATCTAGTTTGTGGAGGATGCCTCTGTTCTGATTGGAATCTTGTGAGCAGCCAGGGAGTAGATGGTGCAGGAGATCTTTCAGACCAGATACCAGGAGATCAGAGAGGGTGCAACCCTTCTCCATTACAAACGTCTTATGGGAGGAAGAGGATTGCAGAAATAAGCATCTTGCAATATCAGAAACATGAAAGCTTTTCAATTCAGTTAGTTAATACATGAGAGAGAATTTCCAGATTTTGTCCAGAAGAGTACATGATGACAATGATCCCATGCCCAGAGTTCGAAGAGTTGGAACACAATAGATATTTATTTATTTATTTTAATAATTGGGGTGCTTCTGGGTCTATTTCTCTGTTTTCTTCAGCTTGACCAAGCTACTTGCAAACACAGCAAACACAGGTCTCAAACCTTCTAGCTTGAAGAGTCTAACAAAGCTTGTCAGCACAGAAACAGCTTTTTCATCAGCTAAATAAAATATTTATCTTATCCCTGACAGATATATCAGAACATTTTTGATTAAAAGAAAAAAATTACACAAACTCATTTCAACTAAACCAGTAAGTTACCAGGAAGTAACATGATGCATGGTGGGGAGGAGACCATACACCAGACCACAGGATCCTTTAGGAGTACCTCCAGGTGCTACAGTTGGGCCTCGCTTTTGTGCTAAATGTGGAAGCTCAGTCTCTTCATGAATCTCAGGGCTGTCTAAATCATATATAGTTGTATAGAAGGCCAGACTGTTGCTTTGCAAGTCACCTTGGGATTGTCAAAAAAAAGACAAGTATAATGGATACCTAAAGTTACAGAAGCCCACTAAGCTTCTTGTAATTTTTCAGTTTAATGGCTGGCTTGTTTTATTTGACCATTGTGGCAAGGAGAAAAATATGTTGTACTAAAGTAAGCATAGCTATCCTTCACTGAGAAAAAAATAGGTTTGATTTGAGTGTAACACATATAGGCTGACCTGTTGTATAGAAAGGTGTTGGAGCTCACCGTGAATTCCCATGAGCCCGGCTTGTTCTCTTTGGTGATGGAAACCTCATAGGAATGAGGTTTGAATTCCCATTACAGCTATCCTGAAGAAGAACCAGGGGAAATGTTGCAACCAAAGAAAACTGCATCAAGGGAAATTCTGATTAGGTATTGGGAAAACATTTTTCAGTTTGAGAGTGACTGAGCAATGGAGCACAGAAATTTTGGAACCTCCATTCCTGGAGGTATTAAAACTCAGCTGAGTATGACCCTGAGCAACCAGACTTAACTTTGGCTCTACAGATCACCTCCAGTGGTCCTAATTAACTCTCAGAAGGCCCATCCTTGCCATCTGCCCTATGCAGTGAACACAGCATTACTAACAGAGGTGAAGCTTTTGTTTTTTTGCATGACAAGCTGTATTTCTGTGCAAGGCTTTGTGATGAGGTAAGCTTTTACCACACAAGGGTTTTTGCTTAATAGCTGTGCATAGTTCTACACATCTAATCACTATAACTCTGCTAGACAAGCACTTCATGTGTATGCACAGCACTTCCGTGGACACTTAACATCTCTGCTTCTTAAAGTTGAAGCATCAGCCCATTGAAAAGCAAAGAGCCAGCACCACAGACCTGAGTTAAAATTCATGTAAATTCTATTAGAGGGAATGTAAATAAGTTTAAAAAAGCCAGCAAGTGATTTCTAGTTGTCCCTGAAGGACTGAAGCTACACAAATATGTATTTCTGCAGAAATCTGTGTTCTCAGACATCTCACAGCTCACAAGTCCACCTCAGCTCCCCCTCTTGGTGTCTTGCTTAATAATTCATTGAATATAGAAACCCGTTTCCTTTGGCTGTTGTGATTCTTGCTATACTGATTCTCTCCTGCCCCTGAACAGGAGAGTTTGACTTAAACCCAAATAAACACATCTCATAAAGCCAGCCTGGTTTTGCCTGTGTTATAATCAATCTTTCAGAAGCATTAATTTTAAAGGTTAATTGAAAAGAGTAAAGAATCAAGTGGAACAAGACTTAGAGAAAGCAGATACTGAGGGAGTTTTAAAATACAGTAGTGTACATACACCAAACAAAACTATAAATAGAGGGGGAAAATAGCAAACATGGTAGCAAAAGGGAGTATTTCAGCAGTTTTATAGATGTACATCTACTAGATGCTGTCTGGTGGGTGGAAGCCAGTTTGTCTGGAAGAGGGAGCCTGCACACCCAGCTCCAGTGGTATCCGTGTCCCTGGGGGTGCTGGCTGAGAAGGTAGGGTGCTGCCACCCTGTCTTGCTCCTCTCCTTTCAGCTTGACCAGTCCTGGATGACAGTACATTCCACCAGAGTATTTCTGTGCAGGGGCAGGCTGTATTTTTAGTTGACCAGCAGACTGTATGTTTAATGTGGTTGACTGCTCTGCCTTGTATTCTTCTAAGGCACAGGTTTTTCCATAGGGCTCATCTGCTGCACTGGCAAGGATGCATATAGGACACTATAAAAGATGATAATATACAGTGAAGGGAAACTCAGGCTCAAAACAATAGTATCAGGACTAGACCATGTGAGACATTGTTTTGAAAAGCATGGCTTAACACTGGCCATCAGACAAGTCACAATAAAGTAGAAACATATCCTGTTAGTACCAGGATCTAGAACTCTAGGAATAAAGTGTATCAATGAGATCCACAGACAGTATTATCCTGGAAGAAGTTTCCAAGTACAGGGAAGTAGATCAAAGACTTATTGGAATGATCAGCAAGATCAACAGGCTGCCCAGACAGGTGGTGGAGTCTTTGTCTCTGAAGACATTCAAAACCCACCTGGACGCATTCCTGTGCAACCTTCTCTTGGTGATCCTGCCTTCATAGGGGGGTTGGACTAGAGGATCTCTAGAGGCCCCTTCCAGCCCCTGTGATTCTGTGATCAGTGAGATTGAGAATAGGGAACTCCAGGCCAGTCTGCCTGGGAGACTGGCTCAAATCTCTGGCACTCTGAGCCATCAAAGCCTAGAAATACCTGGAGGTATAATCATTGCCACACTACATACCACAGCAGGTTTCCCCTGGCTTCAGTAGAGGAAGGATTTTTGTTCAGTTAGTTCTGGTGAACAGCAAACATAAAGCAACAGTAAAGGCACAGTAGGATTGGAAGAACTGAACTAGTTTCTGTTCCCACATGACTCCAGGAGAAGGAGAGATGACTCAGACAAAGAACAAGTGATTAAAAATTGAAATTTTCTACCTCGCTAGCAACACATTCATACATTACAGACTAATGTGGTAGTAAGAAGCTGTTCTGGGTAACCTTGTGGAGTTTTATTTTAACTTACAATAAAAGTCAAGGAATTAATTTGTGAGTGCATGGAAGCAGTGTAGAGGGAACAATTGTTTCTTGTGTAATAGGAGAACTAGAGTTAGTCATTAAGAAGCAACAAGTGTTTAGTTCAAAACTCAAAATGAAAATACTTTTTCCTATGGGTAGTTAAACTATCGAACTCCTTGCTAAAGGTTTTTTTTGAATGGTAAAAATATCATTGGATAAAAAAAGTGACTGGACAAAGTAATGGAAAGAAAAGGCACTTATGACTGGTTATCCACGAGCCCTGTCTTGGAAAGACCCTTAACCACAAAATGGTGGGGACTGAGACTGTGCTGGGAAAATATATCTATTTTTTGCTGTTATTTGCTTCTAAGGTACACTGCTGGATCACTTTTTGGCTTTCATAGTGCTGTTTTCTGTTGTCAAATGCTTATCTATCTTTCCTTAAGTTGATTATTTTGGGGATGAAGTTGAAAAAAATGTTTTTAGGGCAGTTACCACCAAGCCCACTTGCTTTTCTGGAATTTCTTAGCCAGACTTCCTGATGGGCAATAGAAATTATCTCATTAGTTGAATACATAATCCTGCATTTAATTGCACCGTGGCAAAAAGATTGAAACGTATTTCTGAAAAATGCCCAACAACAAATTGAAATTGCTTTAGAGAAGGTCATCAAGATGACAGAGGTTTAGAAAGATGAAGTCACCCACTTCCTAAGTAATGAGGAAACTCTGAGTAGGTAGATGAAAATAGATGACTAATATCTGTATAGTACAAATATCCAAGTGATCAAAGAAGTTTTTTACTAGAGTATGTGGAAGCAGAAGAAGGAGGGATGGGAAGAAATTAAGGATGAGTTAATAACTGTTTGTTGGAAGAACTACTGAGAATGGACAAGTCTAGGGGGTGACCCCTGATGCCATCGGTTTTCTCTGTGGTGGAGAGGGAGGTAGAAGGGCAGACCTCCCTATTTCCCCAGCCCTTTATCTGGTTTTATACTCCTCTGTCTCAACACTGGTGCAGGGTATGGCCCTAATGAATCAAGAATTATTGCTAAGTATCAGCTAAGGCAGTGAATACCCACTAGATGCCACTGTGTCATTTCTCAATCTGTGGAAGACTACAGACACTTGGCAGAATAGAGCAGAATATGTTTCTTTCAGTGGCATCTCTGATGCTTTCAGCAGATTTTGGCAGAACATTTGGAGATACACGTGAGTGATTTTGTGTACATATAACCCAACAGAGACTCCTGACAAGCCTGTTGTAGAAACTGTCAGGATAGGTTATTCATTACTGAGGGAATGCTACTAAGACTAGTTGTTACACAATAGAAAGCAGCAGGGGCTATTACTTTGTAAGAAGTTTGTAATATTTTCCTACAAGCTCTTCTTTGTGCTCAGCCTGAGTTACCGGTATGTCCATGTCTGTAAGCTTGGGGACAGTCAGTAAAACCTCATTCAGGGCTACTGATTAGGGGCACAAACACTTAAGACTTCTGTAGTGCACCTAAGCATTTTATAAAAAGAACCCTGTAGATGTAATCTTCTTTGGTGTTGCAACAAATTGTCACCTACTTTGCTTCATGTTGCCTCTGCTGTGACATTACCTCCTTGTGACATTACTTCCTTGTGCTGTTGTAGGCAACCTCTCTAATCACTACTAAATCAGAAGATTTTAGTGAGATATAGAAAGCTCCATTGAGGCTAAAGCACACTATGCCCAAGATAAAAGCTTTCCCTAGAGAAGATTTAGGGTTAGCCATTAGTTTGTTTTGTAATATACTGTCCCCCTACAGCTATAGTTTTGTTCTTTTTCTCTCAACCTGAGCCTAATCCTATAGTGTCCCTTAGACAGGGCACCCCAAACTTTCTCCCAGTTATGCCATGTCCAAGGGAAGATACTTCTTGCAGCCTTCTCTGTCTTCTTCCAGCCTTGCTCCAACTGTGGTCTTGCTCTTGCTCTCAGACCCTAGTAATAAGCTAAACCATAGACCAGAGACTGCTCAATCCAAGGACTAATTATTTCTCAGATAGGAGCTCTAGTAAAGCCAATGCTTTACTTCAGAGTTGAGTTGAGAGAAAAAGAATTCCCAGACCTGCAAGAGCTGGGCTGATGGCACTCTTCCAAAGTGACTTCTGGAATGAGTGATTAGGTTAGCTAGAAAGACACTTTCTAGCTCCTAAGAGATGTAGCTTTGAGTTTATCTCTTGGCTCTGAACTGAACTGTAATCTTCGGCTGGACCTTAGACAAGGTACTCAAGCCTTTTCTCCAGCTAAACAGTCCCCATGGGATAGATCTTTCTGCAGCCCTGAGCTTTCTTTGGCAGTTTCTTTCCAGCTCCACCCCAGCTGCAGCTCTGGGCTGTCTTAGCACCCAACACCAGGCTGAGCTGCTGGCGAAAGACCACTTAGATATGGGGATGAAATCAGTGACACTCATTCACTTTAGCTGGTAGATCTCTGACAAGAAAACTTTGTAATATAGACTTGTGTGGGTGTGCACATTTGTCAAGTTCCAGAGAATCTGCAAAACTTAACAAACTTGCAAAAACCCCTCAAACCTAAACAGTACAAGTTACTCATTATCAAGCTCATACCAAGAAGATGTGACTATATAAATGTTATACATTGGGAAACAGAAAAAAAATGGCTTTTAGCTTTTAAAGGGTCATGTGACTTATCCCATTAGGTCTTAATCTTGTTTGCCACACACACATTTTTGTGAATGTGTGGATACTGAGGGCTACAGTGAAGACACATGTCTGTAGGGCAGCTCTGTGTATGTTTGATATCCTGACAAGATTTGACAGATACATAATTTCTCAAGAAAGATACTAAAATGAATCAGCAGCCAGTTTTACTTGAGTCCTGCAAGTACAAAAACATTTAAATATAGTCAATTGGGTGTTAATAACATTACAATTTGCAGAAGGCAGAGCACAGAACCACCATGAAAGCTACAGGGATCCTTTTTGTCTTGCAGCTGGCCAAACAGAAGCTGGTCATCCCAGATGTGCGTGTGTATTTTATTCTGCTCTATTTTGTTTAGTATTCCAATAACTTTATGTATGCTGTATGAATAGAACCAGCTGGGCTCCTAACTCAGTGCTGCTCCTTTGCCTACAGATGTAGGTTTAACAGGTGGAATCCAGGCTTTCTCTGGAGTGATGCCCTTTATTTTTCAAATATTGGTTCAGTTGTCTGGTGAATTTTGCAGTTTTCCATTTGAGTGACAAATGAGTGACAAGCAAGAAATCAAAGCCCCTTATCTTCAGACACCAGCTGGTGCTCTGTCTGGACTCAACTGATGTCATTTAGAAGTATGTGAAATCTGTATTAAGCATCTGAAAAGACATGTGTTTTACACATCTTCGTGTTTGGATCCTGCTGAATTCTAGTTCTTGCTGTGCCACATATTTTCTGTGCCAGAATTTACCAGTCTGCAGACTAACTTATCTTCTTTTCCTCTCACTCAGTCTGCTATTGTCATTAATTAAAACATACCGTCCTTGAGATAGCTAATTATTACTAATGTATGGAGGAGTAGGCTGGGGAAAGGGTATTGATAGGAGATCAGAGCTGTGACGTGTTTATTCTTTGGAAGCTAGAGGTCTGGAGGACTATCTTTTTTTTTTTTTTTCTTTTTATCAGGGAAGATGACTTGGATCAAGTCCTTAGAGGACTCCTGGAGGCCGTTTTCCTAACTAACCTGCTTGTATACTACCAGGAAATGTGTTGCTTCCCAAAAGCTTTAAAAATAGATTACTTAGAAAGTCTCTAGCCAGCTGTGCCTGTGCAGGGAGGCATGTTCATTCAGATACTCACACATCTGGAAGGGGATGTGTCTGGGCAAATGGAGGGAGTGAAGGAATAGAAACAGATAGACTAGAGACCCCCTAAGCTCTATTGTAGAGATTCTCTAGAAGGCAAATGAGAGCATCATTTGGGACAAGAGAATATTGATTATCTTTGAATACCTGTGGTCAGGGTCTCTCTTACCAAATATCTATCTTGGACATTAGAAAACTTTTCCCAAAATGTCTTTAAATTAAAGCAACATACTACTTTGAATACTTTTTTAATGCAACAAATCAAAATGTTCTGAAAAATCTGGTTTTGTTTGGTGCATTTCAAAAGTTCTTGAGTAATTTGAGTCATGAAATGAACACATGAAGAGATATCCCACAGGATTGCCCACATTCAGTCTGGGTCTGCTGCTCCCTGCAGTGCTCTGAAAGAGCTGGCAGATGGTGCTGCTTACCTTTAATAAACAGCATGTTTTATCATTGTGCTGTTGGTACTGTCAGAACAGTTTGTGCAGGTGTACGCTGGAGAATGAAGATTAAGGGAGGAGGAGGAGAAGATAAAAAGGCATGAACAGGAGTGAATCTTACAGCCCTTAAGATTTTGATTGAAGATAATTTAAGTAAGATTATCTGGAGCTACTGCATTAGCATGACAAGTTATGTTGTTTGCTAACATTAAAATTGAAATATGCGTCATATTTTTTTGAGTACTCATAGGTTAATGTAGCCATCAACTTTAGGGCAGAAGGGTTCATTCTGCTAGTCTAGGCTGACCTGGGTTAAAACAAAGGTCCTTGGGCTTCCCCAGGTTAATTCCTGTCTGAACTAGTCCATACCTTTAAGACAAGCAGACAACTGCAGTTTAAAAATGAGCAAAGGTCAAGAGTTAGATCAGTATTAATTTATCCCAGCTGAGGAAATGAGACATTATGCTTATGCACTGAATTTTACAGCACTTCTGTAGAAGCAAAAGCTCATGTTGCCTCATATTGCATCACATCATTGTAGGAAATAATGCTGCACTGTTGTAGAAACAATATTATAAAGCTCAAAGCCAGATGTTATATGGAGGGAAAGGTTATTATATTTACAAAAAAACCCAGTCTTGCCTGTCCTCATACCTGCATGATCTCAAGCAACAAGACACATGTGCCCAAGTAGTTTGCCCAGAATTCAGGCATCTAGAAGGTGATCTGGTGGATCAGGTGGACTAGGTAGTCTAATTTTTTTAACCTGTGCTCAGGTTAAGATGGTTCAGATGCCAAGGCTTCAACACATCAAGGACAGGCCTGTTTTTCACAGCTTTTGCATAGCTAATGCTTCTTTTGAAATCACACTGACAGGCCAGCAATACAGGAGACAGTTTGAATGGATTTAAACATCTGCTTTTTATCATTCAAGTTTCAAATTTATGTTCTTAGCTTTCAGACATGACTTATAAGAAGCAAACAGCATGATCATAGCAGCTGGCCACGCCTGGCAGTGTGATTAGTGAAAGGTCGATATGCAAGTATGTATTGTTAGGAGGCAACATATAAATTGGGCAGGTATCACTATTGTTAGAACCTGTGATTGAACCTCTGAGCCTGTGCATCTCTGGTGTTACCCCCTGGCTGTTTGCTCTGACAGAATCCTGCCCAGAATATTTCTGCTAAACCCCTCTAAACACCCAGGTGCGTTCCTTACACTGCTGCATATGAAAAAAAGTAATACCAACAGTGAATGCAAGATCCAGAGTCTAGATTTCATAAAGAGGAATAACTTATGGTTGGTTTTATGTTATACTTTTAGCCTTAAATGCATAATGCAAATTTTCTCTACTACCAAATTGATCAAGTTCAATGTGATTACAGTAGAAATGTTAAGGAGAGAATATGACTCTCTCGTCTTTGTTGCTTTTGGCTGTTGATATGCTGCAGTTGTACTGCAACTGGTAAACTAAGCAAAACCTGGATACCTTTTTGGCTTTGAGCCAATTTACCTGGTCTGGCCATTACCACCCTGTGGAACTCTTTAGCTTCTGAAAAACGTTGTGTGCATCTGGATTGATCCCTGGCTTCCATTAACTCCAAAGCTGTACCTAAGGATTGTGCAGGGAAATGCTATTTGGCCCAGGATAAAATTGTGCCATGGATTATTCTAATAATGTAATCACTCTAGAAAATCAAGTGTCCAGGCCTACACCTCTAGCTTAGTTTATTAGTACAAATGAAGTCTTACAGGTCTCAGCACAGCTTGTTTTTTCACAATAGGCATAGCTTCTACATGACTTCTACAGCCAGAAGACAAGATTGAAAGCGAAATTTCTATGTGACTCTTTTCATTCCACAAACCATAATAATTTTTCTACTAAAACAACTTAATCCATATTTTTACAGCCATTTATTAAAGTGAGTCTTTCTGATTAGAAAGGGGACAAATGCAGAAAACAAAGCATCTAGCATGGGTGTTGTCTGCTTGACTTCCACACAAAGAGTTACATAGATGATGCAGGGATCTTTAGGCTGCCTTGATGCAGGGATCTTTAGGCTGCCTTTGTAGTTAAGAAAAAAAGATAACTTTTAAGTTCATACCAAAACAGGTATCTAGACAGCATAAGTGAGTTATGTATTTCTACCCAGGCACTGTACGAAGAACCCAGGTGAATGCAACATGTAACCTTCAGGCAGATGAAACCTGAGCAAGTGGATTCCTGCCTATTATGGCTAATATTAGCTCCTCCAGATAATTTGCCCACATATGGCAAACTCTTCAGTTGTTTTGGAAACCTTCTGTTGCAGAAAATTCAAATGATTTTGAGGTCTGTGAAACATGCTTCTAGAAACATCTACCCCTGCTTCCTCAGGGGTGTTACAAGCACCACCAGAGCTGTGTGAGACTGTTGCTTTCCCCTTTGTTTTACATGAGCCATGCAAAGAGAGACCTTCAACTTGCTTTAATCATCTCCCCTAGTTTGTGTCAAAAAATAATTAACTTTGGTTTTCTAACCTTCATATCTCATTAATGCAGACTCTGAAAACAGGAAAATAAAGAGCTGTCACTCAAAACCACTTCATCCTGTTCATGCTGTGAGTAGACGGGGAAGAGAGCTCTCCAGCTGCAAAAGGTGGGCATGGGAATCAACATGGCTTGTCTGCAACCACTGCCTCCATCTGCCTGCCCTAGTCTTATTTTCCATTCCTTGCTCATACCTCCTAAAACAGGTCAGTCCAAGTCTTGTATGCTGGTCCAGGCTGAAGCTGCACCTGGAATAAACTGCAGAAGTGGGAGAATGAGTTGTTTCTACAGAGGCAGAGGATAAATCCTGACTTCTCAGTCCTAAAACCCCTCAGGCCAAGCAGAAGTGCAGCACAGGAGAACTTCTTGTGGATAGAATGTCTTAAAAATAACAAAGGCTATGAACTTGCTGCTCTGCTCTGTCAGAAAGGGGATGATCCCCCAGTCTGAGCTTTTCCCAGCAGAAAAGAGTTTGTCTAGGATTCATGTCAGGTAAACATACAGAGGTCCCATTCTTGTGTGTGAGTTTTAACCTGATCTCTATGTGAAGAAGTGTCTAAAAATGAATGTAGGCTGGGCTGCAGATGATAAGAAATCCTTAAAGCTGAGACTAAAACCCAGGTTGGAGAAATTTAAATAATTCCCTAGCAATAGTTGGGGGAATATTTTTCTAAAAATATGATACAGGCAATTTAACAGTCCCCTGAAGAGTTACTGCAGGAGTTATGGAGATGAAATTTAATCATAAAAACATGAACTAAAGGGATTTTAGCTCTGCTTTAACTACAGATTTTAGTGAAACATCTGCTATGACATTGCTACCAAGTCCTTTATCCTCAGCCATGACACTGTTCATTCTTTCAGAGCCAAAGTGCATCTATTAATTTAACAAAGGACTTCACATAATTTGGAGTGGAATATTACTATTTCCTAGAACAGATAGCCTTGGACTTTTGTAGTAACAGCAACAAACACCAAAAAATGCAATAAATAATTATCATTGCTCTTGGCCCAAGATGACCTTACCTTGTTAGGCCTGCAGGTCAACAACTGGATGCTGGCCTTAGGTGAGGCTGCCTGAGTGGGATGTGGAAAACTATGGGATGTGACATGAGAAATTGCCCTATGTGGCAGCTGAGATGTGAGAATGCCAAAAGTTACAGCTTGCACTGTGAGGGAAAGATGGATTTCACAGGTCATTTTGGGGGAGTAATGTGAGAAATGGCTGAGCTTCACAGAGAAATGGAGGCATGTTTTGGGGCTTTTCTAGGACCTCTTGGGGAGCGGAATTTTGCAAGTCTATCAGTGCTTAGAGAAGCATGCTAACAACGCTATGTATATATCCAAGGTGACCTGAGCAATAGTATAGAAATACCAAATTTGAGTGCAGATGCAGCAAAACCAGGACAATAAGAAGAAAGCACTTATGAATGATTTTGTTGAGAGAAGGTTGATGTGGAGAAAGGACATACAAGGGTGGTGAGAGGGAGTGTCAAGAAATGAGCAAAGGAGTAACAGGGAACACAATTCTTGTGAGTGGAGCTGTCTGGGAGTGCCCAGTGGGCAGTCCTGTGCCCGATAACCACATCTAGAGCAGGACAATAATCCAGGCATGTTGGTCTGACCACATCACACCAGCCAGTCCTGCCTCAGGGATCAGGATTGTCCAGCAAGAAAACAGCTCGATAGGTGAATTGAGCATCCTGGTATCTCCATGTCAGTGCCCGTTCAAGACCTGATTTGGAAGCTCTCTGCTGCTTTGTAACACACTTGTTGTGTTACCTGGAAGATGACACAGCTATAATACAGTCTCAGCCATACCAGGGTAAAAGTTGAGTAACTGCCATTTGAACACAGGTGGGGTTATCCACTCTCAGTAAGCATGGAGCATCTTTTAAAATATTTAATACAAGATCATTATTTACAGACAAAGTAGTGCAGAATGTTAGGCTTTTTAAAGCTACCTACTACAAACCCCAAATATTGTGAAACCCAGATTCAAATATTGGTGTATTTCAGTGGTGCTGAAAATTAAAGAAGAATAGAATGATGTTCATTCCTGTCAAGTGCTGAGGTCCAGATTGAAAAGAGAGCCCAGAAAATAATCTACTTGAATCCCAAACCTATGATTTCTTACTTACTGCAAATTACATCAACATGTATTATTATCTTTGTCATGAATGATAGAAGTAAAGTGGCATTCATCTCTGCTTAATGACCTGTCTAAAAGGTGCTTAAGTCAAAGCTAATTAACTGAGACCCTCTTTGTAGTCAGTGGACCTATCCAGGCATTTCCAGGAGGCTACAGTAGCTGCATAGGTGGGTCAAATGACTTGCCCTCTGCTATTGCTTATTGACTGTGAAAGGACCATGGCTGAGCAGTTGACACATAGGCAACTAACTTTCCATCATCTACAATTACATGGGTTAAATCCTATCATTTTTACTCTTGCTTGGTTTGTCACACTGGGATCCTCTGCAATTGATTTCCCTCATGGTAGGAGACAGGGGAATAAACGTTGTTGTGGGAAAGACAGTTGTCATTATTAGTGTATTTTTAGATGCAAATTCAAATCTTAATATCCCTTCCTAGGAATCCTTTGAGTTAAGCCAAGGCAATGGCAAAATTTCACAGAGATCACAAAGCATAATTTTTCCTCAGTACCCAATTCAGATTTGCAAAGCTAGGTAGAAAAACTGGAAAAGCTGCAGAAGACATCAGATCCCTTGGATTCAGCTTGATTTAAGTCTTACAGGAAAAAAAAAATATTACCATTATAATCTACGTTTTCTTAGGAAGGGTGACAACTGCAAACGTTGCCTTCAGCTATTATCCTGAGGTTCTCAAAAGCAGCATTTACCTTAATTTAATCATTCAGATGGAGAAACCACTGGCCTCAGTACAACCCTAACAGGTTATTTTGAAGGAACTAGCTCGCTACCAAGAAAGAGCAATTGGATAGCAACCTGTCTTTTGTATTTGATAAGTTTCTCAGATTTGCTTTTGAACCCAGCACACAGAGCAGTAAATCATGTAACATCTACACAGAGCCACTCCTTTGGCCATGAGAAGAGTCAAACCTATCATGTGCGGACATTTTGTCCTGTGAAGATAATTGTCCCTTATGATGTAACGGGGAACAAAGATAGCAGTTGCATCCCACTGCTGTGCTTCTTGATTGAGTGCTGAGTACTCTTCTGTCCCTATTTGTGACAATAAGGAATGTGATATGGAAATCATCCATGTTATTTTCAAGCAGTGAAGCCCCAGTTAATTAGCAATAGCAAGATAAAGCCACCAGTTGAACTTTTGAGAAAATGACTGCCTACGTATTTGATTGGATATCATTAGATTGCAATTTGATTAGCAGATTATATTTTATCCTCTTTCGTTCATACCGTTCGTTAGAATAACAGGCAAGTGCGTAATGAGAGACTGTGGTTAATAATTAGCAGCAGCATCTCTGCTAAATTTAAACCTTCATTACTACTTCCTACCATTCAATGAATTAGGCAATGAGCATTTTTTTAACTGCTGCAATCTTAACATACATATGTAAGTAACCTTTCAGCAGGTCCTTTGACAGAACTTGCTTTGATTAACAAAATAATGACAGGCTGTGCTGTGTGGAGAGGGTTGTAGCTTGAAGATTTTATTTTTTTTTTTAATTTTTGATTTTTTTTCCCAGAGGCTGAGCAACAGTGTGCCAGCACCTAGAGTTTGAATTTCTGCAGAAATTCATGGAAATCCAGGAAGGTATAACTATAGCAAGCACTGGAGGCAGTTCCCAAACCAAGAGGAAAATGGATTTTGGAGGTGCAAAATTCCCAAGAACCAGTTCCTGTTGAGGAATATGAGCACAGGATTATGTGCAGACCATGTTCCTACCAGTGAATCAAAAAATGCTATGGCACAGATCCAAGCACTGCAACCCAGTCATCTGTGCAGTTAAATTGTTAGCATGTGTCCTGATCCAGTTTAACACCAGGAACACTGCAATTCCATCCAGTTGGTTTTGGGGCCAGAGGTTGGTCTCTGACATTATTTAATTTATTACGGCAAAAGTCCATCATCCTCTATTCAGTGTTGCAGATGGCAGCTATTTCTCACCAACTTTTCACCACAGTGACAGCAGGAGAGGGAACTGATCCATGCCACTTACAAGATTCATTCCAGTGCTGTACTTTTTGCTTGTTCTGAGGAATTCTGGTTTTAAAAACCTGCCCTTGACCTTGATGTCTGAAGTCTGGTAGCCATTGCATCCCTGCCTGTCTGTGCTGCATTTATTGTCTGTGCTCACTGGCAGAGTTATGGGGGTAGCTGCAGCAGTTCACACCACTTCTCTTGCATTGGATGGTATCCCCAGAGAAGGAGAATCCAAACAGAATGCTTCTCCACCTCCAAAGGCCATGAGGACAAGCCTGATGTACTTGAGCAAACTGCCTCCACTTCCTGTCATGCTGGTATGGGGGTGACACGCTGGGCTGCCCTGCACAAGGGGGTACACAGGTGCCATCGCGCTGCTCTGGCTCTGTGGGCAGCAGCCCTGCGGGAGCAGCTGGGCAATAACTCTTTCAGCCGTTCTGGCTACATCCACCTGCAAATGTGAGCCAGAGCCTCATGCTTTGCTCGTGCCCTACTGCTGAGAGAGCTGCCAGTGCTCTCACTGGGGAAAAAATCCTATGCAGTGGAATAAAAACCCAAACATCCTTTGTAAATAATAACTCCCAGTGCACTGTAGGGGAGAAGAGTCTATTGTAGCAGTAGTTGGAAATTGTATGGTCAGCTCAACACCAATGGGTTTACATTATTTCTGGCTGGCATTTGAAGTTTCTTTAATGCTACACCATCATTTTCCAGTGCTCGGGCTGGAATCTCATCACAAGAATGGATTCTGAGTGGATTCTGAATGGGTTTCCTGGACCTGAGTAAGGCCTTTGACGTTGTCCTGTATGACATTCTGGTCTCCAAGCTGGTGAAATATGGGTTTGATGGATGGACAATTTAGTGGATAAAGAACTGGCTTGATGGCCACGCCCAAAGAGTGGTTGTCAATGGGTCGATATCCAAGTGGAGACCAGTGACAAGAGGAGTCCCTCAAGGATCAGTACTGGGACCAGTCTTGTTTAATGCCTTTGTCAGCAACATGGACAGTGGCATTGAGTGCACCCTCAGCAAGTTTGCTGACGACACCAACCTGTGTGGGGTGGCTGACATATTGGAGAGAAGGGATGCCATCCAAAGCTGGAGAGGTGGGCCCATGCCAACTTAATGAAGTTCAACAAGACCAAATGCAAGGTCCTCCATCTGGGTCGGAGCAATCCCAAGCACCAATATAGGCTGGGCAGTGACTGACTCGAGAGCAGCTCTGAAGAAAAGGACTTGGGAGTAGTGGTGGACGAGAAGCTCAACATGAGCCGGCAGAGTGCTCTTGTGGCCCAGAAAGCCAGTTGTATCCTGGGCTGCATCAAGAGAAGTGTGGCCAGCAGGTCAAGGGAGGTGATTCTCCCCCTCTACTCCACTCTCATGAGACCCCACCTGGAGTACTGCATCCAGTTCTGG